>JAKUBB010000011.1:0-260505 GCA_030563085.1 Pichia sp. NRRL Y-27259
GTGGGGATTGTTTGGATTGGGTGCTCTCTTATTGATGACGATCTTATTGATTTTACCATATTGACCGAAATACTTCTCCGACTTCAGTACTGGGATCAAATCGTCGTATGAGCAAGGGCCTGTTGTAACTACTATGCCCGTCTGGCGTGCTTTGCTCGCCTCTGGAGCGAGTAATTTTGTTCGGCGAGGGAGGGGGAGAGCTCCCGTTTTTCTTCTGCCTGTAGCAAAATGCACTACAGCGACATTGTGATTGCAGCTGAGTTGTCTGTGAGAACCACAACTCTTCCTTTTTGAAGTCGTTTCTGGAGATCTATTGCTTGGTTCTGTCCCTTTTTCTGTTGCTTTCCGGCTCTCCATCCACACACATACCAGTACACAATGTTTTCTCAATTTGGTTCTGCTTTGAAGCACAGTGCTGTACGTACCCGCTTTTCCAGCATCTACCCCCCCGACCATAGGTCGTCCTCATGTCTGCGAAATCGCCTCGACGAAAGGCTTGTGTACTCCTACGTTTGCCTTCGACCAGTCTGACGGTCGTCCATCCTGTTACATGGGGCCTGAACTACACTGCTTACTGTTGCCGTCACTCCTGCTTTTCTTTTTTTCCAGAAAGTGGTGCATTTTGTCCTGCCCCGTGGGATTCACAACACAGAAGACCCATTCTACGACAAAACTGCTCACCGGTATTCAGATCCTGCAGAGAGCCTCTTAGTGCGGTAGGCGTCCCCGTTCAGAAATCTCACCCCCCAAGTCCGTCATTATGCTTTCTTCCAATTTGCGTCCTTCTATATGCAATCACTCACCGCGATTTTTTTTGAAGCTCTCTGATTGGCCAGTTCTCGTTTTCGATGGCTCTAATGCCTCCGTTTGCAAGGGCTGCAGGATACACACGCACCACAGACATGAAGATAACAACGACACGATAGCTCATCCCTCCGTTCAGATGGACAGAATACTAACATTTTTTGGCTCTTTTTTCCCCCGTCCCCCCTTTCCCTTATTATAGAGATCTTTTTCTACCTCTGCAAAGAGTGAAGTAACTTCTAACACCAAGAAAGTTGTCAATGCTGCTGTCGCAGCAACTGGTTTAACAGCTGCCTACGTTCTATACCAAGATTCCCAGACTGCACAAGCAATGACTGCAGCTGAACACGGTCTTCATCCACCAGAGTTCGCTTGGCCTCACAACGGTATGTTCGACACCTTTGACCACGCCTCCATCAGAAGAGGTTTCCAAGTCTACAGAGAAGTTTGTGCTGCCTGCCACTCGTTGGACAGAATTGCTTGGAGATCCTTGGTCGGTGTCTCCCACACCAACTCGGAAGTGAAGGCCATGGCTGAAGAATTCGAATACGACGACGAACCAGATGACGAAGGTAACCCAAAGAAGAGACCAGGTAAGTTGGCCGATCACATTCCAGGTCCTTATGCAAACGAGCAAGCCGCAAGAGCCGCAAACCAAGGTGCCCTTCCTCCAGATCTCTCATTAATCGTCAAGGCTAGACACGGTGCTTGTGACTACATCTTTGCACTATTAACCGGTTACCCAGAAGAACCTCCAGCAGGTGTTACCTTACCAGTCGGCGCCAACTACAACCCTTACTTCCCAGGTGGATCGATTGCTATGGGTAGAGTCTTGTTCGACGACTTGGTTGAATTCGAAGACGGTACCCCAGCTACGACTTCTCAAATGGCAAAGGACGTTACCACTTTCTTGAACTGGGCTGCCGAACCAGAACACGACGAAAGAAAGAGATTGGGTGCCAAGGCCTTAATTGTCGCAACCGCATTATACTTCATCTCTGTCTACGTCAAGAAATTCAAGTGGACCACAATCAAGCACAGAAAGATTGTCTACCACCCACCAAAGAAATAAATGCAATGATTTTAATGATTCATCAAAATGTTAATAACCAACTTACTTAAAATTTACCTACTTGCTATATTTAGCGCTCTGGAAACTTAGATAGAAGAACAAAAAATACCTCTAGTTCCCTCAGCTCTATTTCTCACATATTTATTATATAAATTAACCAAAAAATGTTTGTTTACTGTTAAAGAGGATTTCGCTTTCAATTTGTTTGGTCCATTCTAATCATTTATTCATCTACAAGTCAATATTTATTTTCTTACTCACTTTTTATTTCTACTCTTCTCTCCCTTTTCTCCTCTCCAAAGAAAAGAAAAAGCACTTTTTTAGGAGTCTCTTCATCCCCACAACAACATTATTTATTTATTCATTTCTTAAATATTTTTAAATATATCTCTAAAATTTAAATCTAATACTGCACCAGTAAAGAACGGTACAAGTTGTACAGAGCAATAAACATTTTCCCCACGCGCTGCCTTTCCTAGACGGACCAGCATGTTGTTTTCGTGACATATTTGGTTAACGCTTTCCGATACAGCTTAAACAGTTCTTATCTATCGACGTTCATACTCGATCCGATAACTGAACAGGTTGCAAATTTACACATATATGTCAAATGGTAGTGCGATACTCACTCCAACGGGCAAGATAGTGGATACGATCTTGCACGGGAACAACAACTTTGTATCTACGCTCGATCATCTCCCTTGCGATATTATACGATGTTTGTGGGTCATTCAGATGATGAATTTGAGGAACGTCCGGCTGCAAAAGAGACTGGGTGAACTCCTGCAAAACTCTGATCAGCATGGGACGGAAATTTCTAGACTTAACCGAATCATCCTGCGAAATTCGTCAGAGGCAGAATGTGAATCAAAGTATGCGGTGAGTATATTGAATACGCATTTGAATACGCTTCAGGATGATAGGGAAATCTACACAGTATTGAAGCAGAAGCTGCCTGGGTGGACCAGCGAGGCTGTTGAACAGAGATGGAAAGAATGGGGTGTTTTTAAGAAGACGTTTTTAGAAAATCAAAAGGAGGCAAGCACTCCTAATGTCTTCAGCACGTTCAAGGTTGAAGACGCGACAGACAATGCGGCAATAAATACAGGCCAAAGAAAGGAGAAAAGCAGCAGCATTAGTAGTCGAAGCGGTGAAGCGAGCAACGGCGTTAAAAAGACAAACCCGAAATTAAAGACCAGTGGTAGTGGAGCACTCAAAATAAAATTGAACTTGAAACCTCTTGATTCTGAGTCTGGTGGGGTCAAACGAAAGGCAGATATTTCCATATCGAAGAAGAGTAAGGTACCCGAGCATGAAAATAAAAGGGCAAAGAAGAAAATCACGACGGATGAAAATGACACTAAGCTATCGATCGATGTAAAGCTAATACCGCCTCCACCTCCGGCTCCAGGGGCTCCTGTTGGGGAAAAACCCTTGCTAGTGACAGATGAGGCACACTACTGCTTCTGTGGCGGACCTTCATTTGGCCGTATGGTTGCGTGTGAGAACGAAAAGTGTCCCCGTGAATGGTTCCATTTTAAATGCGTTAATTTGGTACGAGAGCCAGAAGGAGCATGGTTTTGCTCGAAAACGTGCGAGGAACAGCACAGGTTGGCAATGCTACGTAAAAAGAAAAAGAAGCGGAAGAATTGGTAGTACCACGTTGAAAACTTTAGTAAAGACGAATAGTTATAAATACATAAATAAACATAAGAGAATTTTTTTTTCTTTTTTTATTTCCTTTTAATGTTTCACTTAGAAAAAAAGCCGACTCAAATCAACACCCAAGTACTTATGGCGACGAATATTATCAACACAATGGCGGTCAAAACGCCAGCACCTGCCTTATCCTTCGAGGTGACGGTGATTTCATTCTTATTGGACGTTTCACGCGATGTCATACCTGCATTCACATCACCTTCAGAAGTACCACCAGTAGAGTTTGTCAATGGAGGAGGGACCTGTAAGACCAGAGTGTTCTGTATGACTTCGAGGGCGGATATTTGTTCACCCAAACCGTACCATTCATCCCAGGAGCCGTAGGACCAGTTGATACCACAAGTATGACCGTCCGAACCTCCAGAGCATGAGCTTGCAGCACCACTGGCGGATTTATTAATTATTGTCATGATTTTATCTGTGTAGCTGGACACTAAAACTGCTGTCTGTCCCAAACATCTGGAGACGATCGATTTGAAAGAACGCTGATCGTTGTTACAGTTACCGCTCTCCTGACACATGTGTTCGTATATTGCGCCTGTTGATGCGTTGACGAATGTCGACTCGAAACCATTATAGATGCCGGATAAACGGTCCAACCAGATTTGGTCGTTGGTGAAGTTGTAGAGATAAGCAGTGCCGGCCATCAAAATCCCGTAGTTATAACTCCATGTGTAGGTATCGTATGTGGAGCAGTTATCGGTACCGATGTTTGCACCATCGTAGATGGCGTAGCCGTCCGATTTATTTTGAATGAACTCGACGTCCATCAACCAATCCCACACCATTTCCGCCGTGTCAATGTAGGTATCGTTTTGTGTGTACCGGGCCAATCTGGCGGCCATGGTGAACAAACAGGAATTCGAGATGGTGTTCTTGTAATCGTAACCGGAGTTCCACTGGAAAATTTGCCATCTCAAGCCACCATCACAGTCTGCCGTATCCCATCTCGACAACATGGTATTATAGACAGCCTGCGAGAGAGCCAACCACCCAGGCTGATCCGAAGGAGGGTTCGTGAAGTTTCGTTCGGCTGCCTCCATGACTGTCAAGCCCCAGAAGGCTTGATCATCGTTACCCTCGGTTGTCGACTGGTTTGCTGGAACGTAGTTTGCCGAAGAGCCCTTCTGCGCCATCAGGGCGTCGTAAATGATGTTTTCGTATGTGTTGTTGTCACACCACGCCCAGGTGTCAATCATACCGCCAAAGACCTCGCCTGCCTCCCACCAAAAGTATGGCGGTTGGAAAAGACCGACCGTACCTCCGTACCTGGTACCCTCATAGTAGTCCATGATACCATTGGTAATTAAGGTTGCCGCCGAGCAGACGGAGTCCTTGTCCCCTATTTCGAGTGATAGTGCCTGGACGGAAGGAGTCCAAAGCAGTGCCCAGATCAGACACAGACACCTGCTCCAAGCAGACTTCGATTGTTTTTGCAACATGATATGCTGATGATGATGATGTGCTGTCGGTTTTCCGTTCTCTTAGCTGGACTCGTTGATGATATCCACAGAGAAGAAGCTGATGACAAGAGCGGGAGTGGGGACCTATACACAGGGGAGGAGAGTGAGGCGGAAAAGAGACCGGTTGATATCAGTTTCCTGATGCTCTTGTTGATGACGATAACTCCAATCGGACAAAAACCAGGCTCGCCTGCATCTCTAATAATAGTACTTCCTGGCTTAGCGCATTTTGCGAAACCATGAAAAAAATGCTGCTGACGTCAGCCGGCAAATAGCAAAAAAAGGCGCCGATCGGCGCATCTTTTTGGAAATGTGGGGATATGGGGGGTGTGGGAAGGGGTTGAGCCTCCAGTCGGAGGTGTTTACGGGGAGAGAAGACGTTTATTATGACACAACACGAGAAAGAAAAAGGATAGGGAAAGGGTAAGGGAAGAAAGTATAATCGGACAAACAAGTTAAGTGGAAAAGTAGTAGATCGAGAAAAGGGGGAGGAGAGATAAAAAGAGATCGGAGAAGTGAATAAAGTGCGTTTTTAGTTTTGCTTTTGGTTTTCATTTAATTTTCATTTTCATTTTCTTTTGTTAGAGTAAAGTCGGGAAACTTAGTTGGCTGTGTAGAACTGCTCGGTGACGACGGAGGTGGTGTGGGTCTCCGTCTGCACGTCGGTGCTGGTTCTGGTGAAGTGTCTGGTGACGGTTGGGGCAGGGACGGTGGTGAAGCTGGAGCTGTCGAGCTTGTCGCCGCAGGTCTCCTCGGTGCAGGGAACGCCGATGCTGCCAATGACAGAGTTCTGGATGATCTCGAGGGCGGCGATCTGCTCGCCCAACCCGTAGAAGCCGTCCCACTCGCCGACGCTCCAGCTCATGCCACAGGTGTGGCCGTCGGAGCCGCCCGAGCAGGCGCTGGCGGCGCCCTTGGCAGAGGCGTCGATGATCTTACGGGCTCTGTCGGCAAAGGATGGGGCAAGGACGACAACCTCGCCCAAGGCTCTGGCGACGATGGCCCGGAAGGAACGCTGGTCGTTGTTGCACTTGCCCCACTGGTCGCACTGGTACTCGAATAGCACGTCAGTGGCATTTGGGCTGAGGAAGTAGTGCTCGATTCCGCCGAGGAACTTGTCGAGCTCCGAGCCCCATGCGTCGTCACCCGTGGTGTTGTACAAGTACGCGGAGCCCATGGTCATCAAGGCGTAGTTGTAGGACCAGAGGGCGCCGTTGACGACGGGACAGGAGCCGTTAACGATGTCTGCGCCGTCGTAGACGTTGTAATAGTTGCTGTCGTTGCCGTTGTCGTCGGAGGGTGCGTTCACAAAGAAGGCCTTCTTCATCCAGCGCAAGATTCTGCTGGACGACTTGACAAGCTCGTTGTCGCCCGTGTATCTTGCCAAGCGGGCACCGAGGGCAAAGACGCCTGCGTTGGAGATCGTGCTCTTGTACGTCCAGCCGCTCATGTTGCTCATGATCTGCCATCTCAAGCCGCCGTCGCAGTTGTCTGCGTCCCACCGGTCGGCCATCGAGTTGTACACGTTGAGAGCGAGGTCTGCGTAGGAGGGGTCGCCCGAGTTGTTCGAGTAGGCCGGGAAGTCTCTCTCGGCAGCCTCGAGGACGGTGAACCCCCAGAAGACCTGGTCGTCGTTCGCTTCGACGTGGGTCTGGTTAGGCACGCCATAGAAGTCGTTACTGTCGCCCTTCTGGTGGCTGATGGCGCTCTGGATCGTGGACACGTACGTGTAGTTGTTGCAGATCTTCCACGTGTCGATCATGCCGCCAAACACAAGGCCGCTCTCCCACCAGTAGTATGGCTGCTGGAACATGCCGATGGTGCCGCCGTATCTTGTGCCGAGGTAATAATCCATAATGCCCTCGACGAGTTCCGTGGCGGCGCTGCACACGGAGTCGGTGTCCCCAACAGTGAGCTCGAGGGCCCCGGCCGTCGACAGAACAGATGTAGCCACAAGAGTCAGGGTGGAGAATGTGCTGGAAAGTTTCATTGAGTGGTGGTGGTGCTGCTGGTGGTGGAGGGTAGTGACTCCGAAAAGGTCTTTTCCTTGTCTGCAAAGAAGAGCCTAAAAACACCAGAAACAGCAGAACTACAACAACGCCAGAACGAGAACAGAATCAGAAAGATTATAACAGGTTTGGCAAGTTTGGCAGGCTTGACAGGCCTCTCGTCCTCCAGACCCCTCCCCTCCAGGCCTCGGAACCAGTGGCAGACAGACAGGGGCCACCGCCCGCAGGCTACGCCAGGCAGGCAGGCAAGAGAGTCTGCCCGCTTTCGGCCAACCCAAAAATAAACACTACTGCGGCAGAAGCCTTTCTGCTGCAGGATGGCGTAACGCGCCAACGGGGACAGCCGATGGCGGGCGGCAGAGTGAGGGGGGGGGGTGAACTCCTAACGGGTGCCCGAGCTGCAACAGCGCCGAAACACAAGGCCAAACACAAAGCAAACAGTAACAACAGCAACCAAAACAACCGGATCAACAGGGACAAAAACGACAAAAACAACGACAAAACAACGACAAAACAACAACAACAACAGCAACAACAGCAACAACAGCAACGAACAGAACAAACAGAACGAAACAACGGAGAAGCAAAAACGACAAGTTAATGGCGTGCGTCATGGGTCCCTACCGGCTTTACTATTAATAGCGTCTGCGGCCCCGCGCCGGTGCGTGCCCGCACACAATTGGTCCGCCAGTGCCCCGTTGGCAATCCCGGCTCTCGTTGCGTCATCGTACAGAGCGAGCAAAGCCAAGCACAGCCTAAAAGGTGTTACGTAAGCTTTTCCGATGACTTACGTAAGCGCACACGACATTGCTTCATGTCACAGAGGCCTTTCCGAAAGAGGAATTGCCGGCGCCACGGCTGATTAGATAAGATAGCGGCTAGCAGGTCCGGTGGCTTCACCCCGCTCGGGCCAGGACCAGAGGAGGGCAAACTGCACCAGCAGCCAGGAGTGGTTGGGCTCAAATCTGGTTCTCTTTTCCTCCCGTCACATCGTCCTTCTTCTGCTCTCCCCTACTCTCCCCTGCTCTCCCCTGCTGGCATCTCCAACGACGAGTTCACCCGCTCATCTGTCTCCATCACTTCTGACCCTCCCCTGCGTCCTCACAATGTCTTTGTCCGTGCGTCCTTCCGGGGATAGTGCCCCCGGTGTCTGCACCAGCGTCCATGTCACAATTGACATCGACGTCATGCCCTCCTCGCTCTTGCGGGGTACCGTCTTGGGCAACTGCCACACAGTGCTGTGCCTCTCGAAAATGAGCCTCTCCTCGCTCGACCAGGCCTCCCTGTGTCGCCTACTGGTGGCCCACTTCAAAAATCTCTACCACGGCGACACCTCCAGCTACGGCACCCGTAACCTGATCCACTACCTCAACTCGAAGAAGTTGAGGCTGCTTGTGTTCAGAAAGTCCCGGTCGAAGAACAGGTTTGTCTCGCTACACTCCAACGAAGACTTTAACTCTTTGAAGTCCGCCCTCAAGGTCAAGAACAAGTTCAAGTTTGTCCTTGTCTTTGTGAAAAACTCCACCCTTTCCCACTTGGGCATGTTGCAGGTGAGAAACTCCATTCTAGACAAGCTTGACAGAGAGTCCAGAAAAGCCCCTGCCTCCACAGAGAATCTCTCTGCAGAGAATCTCTCTGCAGAAGACGACTCCAAGTCTTCCGACGACGAGCTCTTTCTCGGTAGCAGCGCCACCACCGACGCTGCGTCAGTCCTCTCCAGAGAGCCTCTCCGATCATCAAACCCCTTGGAACTCTTGACCCTCCCTTCAACCATCAACGCCTCCGAGCAGTTGGACTGCTTGATCGACATCATCAAGTCTTACCTCGACCCAGGCAACTTCGACAAGCATCTTTCCGTTTTGCTGGAGGGTATCAACGACCTGAAAACAAACTTGTCCGACAACATAGAACCTCTCAACCAGAAGTTGGACGACTTGTGCACCTCGATCCTCCAGCTGACAACCTCGTCGGTAAACCAAGCCGACGAGTCGTCCTCTATCTCCCACTCTACCTCATCTTCAACCCAGCTGCCAAGATGCAACGTCACGCACTCTTCAGTCATCTGTGACGGTTGTGATCAACCCGTCAAGGGCTTCAGATACAAATGTGTCGAATGCTACAATTACGATCTATGTGAAGAGTGTGATTCCAAGTGCTTTGAATCCCAAGGACACTCTAAGACCCACCAAATGTTGAGAATCTTCTTGGATGAAAGGCCATTACTTTTTGCGAACACCAGTAACCCTTCCTCCACCCCTAAAGCCTTCGACTTCTATGAACCTCTCTGGACATGCAAGGATATTTATTCTGTCCCAAACAGCGAGTACAAATCTTATGCTTTCAAAACTTTCGACCCATCTGCAAGCACCAGCAATAACCCAAGCAGCTCAGAATTGTCTGCTTCCATATGGGTCGATGACTTCCGCTACTTGAATATAAGTCTAAACTCCAAATTGGACGAATACAACATCCTCATGTCCATCTATTTTGACGACAACGCCATGGAACCCATCGAAAACCTTGAAATCAATCTCAAATCTTCCAGCACAGTTCTCCACCTTAACCTATTTGATTACACTAAGCCACTAACCGGTAACCTTGCCTACAAGTTCACAACTAGCTGCATAGACGTTTTCTATTTACAAATCATTTCAGGCGGCAAGAAGTACCTTTTCCAGCCGGATGAGCATACTTTGAAAACCGGAAAATTGTGTGGATTCTTCAACCTAATCGAAGAAGGGACAAAGCAAGAGCCTAGCTTGAAAAAGGAAGAAGAAGAAAAGGAAGAAAGTGACGACGATAGCAAGATGGACGTTGAGACATTTGATGATGGCAATGTAGATGGTGCTAATGACATCATTAAAGATGAAATTAAGGAGTTGGATGGCGAACTTGTATTGGCGAAAGAAACCGACTTAACACCTTCTGTCTCTAACTCTTCCTCAGAATTCGAAAAAGAAAAGGCGGACTTCAATTTCGATTCAGACATCGAATCATTCCACTCAGCAACAAACCCAGACTCGGTGTCCATTACCCAGTTCAAAACCTTCGCCCCAAAACATGAATTCGAAATGCTCGGGTACTACGTACTAGACTTTAACACTAACGACTTGGAAGTGAGAGTGAGATCTACAGTGTCGATGGATCCTAAAGAACTCATCTCTTTGTCTATCATCGATTACAAGGGCACAAGTTTCACCTCCGAGTTGGTCAACCAGGGAGATGACATCTTGATTGCAAGATTCCCTAACTGGCGCTACGGCGATTTTCAACTGAAAATCAGGGAGGCTATTGTTCACTACAAGGCCTACGATTACGAAATCTTTGTCAGTTCGCTTTCTGCAAAGAAAACATCCGAAAAATCCACAGAGCCGGAATTAGAAACCTCTGTCACCGAGAAGTCGGAGTTGGTAATTCCGCAACTTGGAGCCCAACAGCAAGAAAGCGAATACGTCTTTATCTCTAGGACTGAAAGTCTGGTAGATGACGACTCAGATTACAGTATCCTTTCAGTGGATGACGAGAAAGATGGCGACCGCCAGGTCTAGTAGGGTGAGTGCTGCATATTCTTCTTCCTTTACCTTCGCAGTCTCTATCTTTATCTTTATCTTCAACTTCAACTTCTTTGTTAATTTTTTTTGGTTTTCCGGTTTGGTTTGGTTTTAGTTTTCCTTTTTTTTGGTTTTGTTTTGTTTTGTTTTTATCTGGTTCTTTTTCCCCGTTTCCCCTCCCCTCCTCTTGTGTTTCCATTCGAATCATGGAATTGCTACGATGCACACCCTCTTTCCGCATACCATCTCTTCGTATAGTCCGTTATCTACCCGTAACATAAATTACTTATTATCGCACCGTGGTAAGTCCGTAACTCCACGCCCTAGTCCGGCGAATTTGCCTAAAACGTTTGGCGGTAGTTCCTGTTCGGGTAAGATCTCTCGGTGAAAAATTGTAGACGAGGCAGATTTAAATAGAGCTTGTCCTGCCCCTAGGGGAAGCTGAATCCCACCGAGAACAAGGCCAGAAAACAGGGCAAAAGGCTTTATTCCTTGGAAAAAAACTGAATCAGCTCATTTGCCATCTTTCTCAAAGATGAATTACTTAAAGTCGCTGAAGGCGAAGGTTGTAGGGGATGACTCCGAAAGCAAAATAGCCGAAATCCTCCCGGTTTCTTCTGAACCATTCGAGTGCAAACTCAACGAGTGCGTCAACGGATTCAAAGAATCGTGCTTCACTCTCCGTAGTGACGCAGCTTCTGCCCCTCTCTACGAAACTGCTGACCCCGCAAATCTGCATTTCCTAGTTTCGACGGGTACGACAGATTGGGAACACGATGCATTCGAGCAACAAGGAACCATCCTAAACACTTTCAGTTCGAAAGCCAACACACTGGCTCGGAACAGCAATATTACGGTCAAATGTAACGTTACAAACGAACCTTTGGATATTTCTGATCCACAGAGTATTACTTTGAATAAACTCGACGTTCTCATACAGCCATGGTTTGTGTGGATACGTGGAATAACTAAACATAACATGGATGAGATATTCAACGAAATCAAGCAGATCATTAAAAGTGAAAGCAAGGATGATACCGTAAAAGGCAATCAAGCAGGACTTTTGATATCCAAGCTTACAAAAGTTGAAGGCTTAGTGGTGAGCAAGGATCCAAACATGTCACTGGTCCTTTTGTGTTCTCATCGTACAAGGGATAAAAAATGTGGAATCACTGCACCTATCATGAAAAAGGAATTCGACTCTCAGCTCAGAGACCTAGAACTTTACAGAGATTCAGGAGACGACAGGCCAGGTGGTGTGAAGGTGATATATGTCAACCACGTGGGAGGACATAAATTTGCTGCTAATGTTCTGATTTACAACAAACACGGAGAGTTTATCTGGTTTGCAAGATGCACACCCCTCAACGTCAAATTCATTCTCAATGAGACAGTTCAGCACCACAAAGTCTTTCCTCCAAACGTGAGAGCCTGCTCTACATTCGATGCGGTGAATTGGTAGGGAATCATGTTTATACCCGTAGACACATAGAAGTACGCCCATTTTTTCACCTTTATATTGTACCATATTGTCCAAGGTTAGTTACTTGTATTTTTCAAAATGCTCTAAATAAATAAATAGTTGGATGAGTAGAAAAATAAATATGAAGATAAGTAGCGGATGGGTTATAACTCATCCTTCTCTAAGTTCTTGGCTTCTTCCTTTGCCTTCATAACGTCATTGGCGTCTCTATAAGTTTCTGGCGTAGTCAATTCCTTGATATTCTTTAACAAATTGAGCTTCATGTTGACCAAATCTTTCTCAACCGAATCAACAGTCTTGTCAGCGAGCTTCTTCTCAAATTTGGCAATTTCAGCGTCAACATATTCATTGTTACCTGCAATGAATTGGTTGACAATAAGTGCGTAATATTTAACTTCATTCTTGAATAAAACATCGTCAACTTTCTTCAAATTCTCAATGAATTCAGAGACATAGGCTCTTCTGTCAACAATGTTGTAGCCAATGAACTTAGCCAATGATTCCTCCATGTCTGGAATGATACCCGCTTGAGTGTCTAGTAAACCGTTGGTTGCTCTCTTAGTCCCAAGCTTGGTGTTGACATACTTAACTAACTCAGGTCCAGTGGTTTCCCCTTGATAAACCTCATATTTGTGGAGATCACCCTTTTCAACAAAGACGACTGCTGGATATTCAGAAATTGAAAACATCTCTCTAGTCCAATCCGTTGGTTCATCACCGTTCTTTTTAGCTTCGCCAATGATGATCTTGTCCAATTCCTTGTGGAATGCTTGTGATAATTCATCAAAAGCCTTCTTGGTATCAATGCACTCGTCACAATCCTTATCCTTGGTAAACAAAATCATTGCATATCTATCCTTGTTCTCAATCAGCTTCTCGATGTTACCGTCATGAACTTGGGCAATTTTAGAAGGTGGTCCCACTTTCTTACCTTTAGCACCAACTTGGTTAAGCAAGAAGTTGGCAAAGTATTCGTACTCTCTTTGCCCTTCAAAGTCGACTGGATCAGATAAAGCGTCAGCACGAAACAATTTAAGAGTTGGATAGGACGCTATGTTGTATCTTTTACCAATTGCTCTAGACTGATCAGCATCAATCTCAACAACTTGGACGTCTTCGACATCAGCAAAGGAGTCAGCCAATTTTTCCCATTCAGGGATCATTTTCTTACAGTGAGTACACCATTCAGCATAGAATTTGACGAATGATGTCTTGTCTGAATTTAAAACAACATCATCAAAATTTTCGTCATTGACAACAATGATATTGCTTGCCCATGCAACAGACAAGCTTAATAGTGATAGTGCAAGTGAGAGACGCATTTAGCTTTGTCAATATGAATACTGCTTGTTTCTGAGTTTAAATGGAACCCACCAAGCTGTGAACACCTTCGTGGGGTATAAATACATGAGTTTTAAACAATATGGATCACCAGACAATAACGGTAAAGTAGCAGGCCCATAAATGCTAAGTCGCCACGTCACGGGCGGCAGATTGTCCGAAAGAGGAAATGTTTCTGAAAATTTTTTCATGAATTTTATCCGGGTTATTGTAAGTCCTAAACTTATGTATGAACCAACTGATTCAAAGTAACGTCAAGGACGACAGCAAATAATGCAGAACCAGACGAAGAAAAAGGAAGTCAAAATAGAGGCACTTTGTCAGCTATGTCACTGCAGAAAAGCTGTGATGAAAAGACCAAAAAACTTGCAAAAGTTATGCAAGGAATGCTTTTATCATGTATTTGAAACGGAGATTCACTTGACAATCCAAAAGGAAAAGCTCTTTCACGCTGGCGAAACCATCGCGATTGGTGCATCTGGTGGTAAAGATTCCACAGTACTTGCGTCGATTATGAAAACCTTGAATGAAAGGTACAGTTATGGTTTGAATTTAGTCTTATTAAGTGTGGATGAAGGTATAGTGGGTTACCGTGATGACAGTTTAGCCACCGTCAAGCGGAACCAAAAGCAGTATGACATGCCTTTAGAGATCGTTTCCTATAAAGATCTTTACAACTGGACAATGGATGAAATTGTCTCATGTACGGGAGTGAAGTCGAGTTGTACATACTGTGGTGTATTGAGAAGACAGGCATTAGACAGAGGTGCACTAAAATTAGGCATCCACCACGTTGTCACAGGTCACAATGC
This sequence comes from Pichia sp. NRRL Y-27259, assembly GCA_030563085.1. Taxonomy (NCBI): domain Eukaryota; kingdom Fungi; phylum Ascomycota; class Pichiomycetes; order Pichiales; family Pichiaceae; genus Pichia; species Pichia sp. NRRL Y-27259. The sequence goes on from JAKUBB010000011.1 coordinate 14,255, forward strand.
AGATGATATGGCAGAGACAGTACTAATGAACTTACTTAGAGGGGATACAGCTCGAATTGAAAGCTCGGTAAATGTGACGACAAATTCAGTAGGTTCTCCAGTGAAGCGTTCAAAGCCTTTCAAGTATACATACCAAAAAGAAATCGTCCTCTATGCTCATTATAAAAAGTTAGACTATTTCAGCACAGAATGTACTTACGCACCGGAAGCATTTAGAGGAACTGCTAGGGTTTTGCTGAAGAATCTAGAATCTATACGGCCTTCCTGCATCATAGATATCATCCACAGTGGTGAGCATTTCAAATTGAAACCAAGGAAACCAAGAGCTGTGCACAATAAGAAGCAGAACTCTGCGGCTACAAAGGAAGTGGAAGTGCGACCAGATGGCTCCGTTTCGCTTTCCAAAGATGGAAACAGATGCGAGCGCTGTGGTTATCTTTCAATGAATAGGATATGTAAAGCTTGTATCTTATTAGAAGGCCTCGAAGCCAACAGGCCGAAAGTGTCACTTGGCGAAAGTATCATTGCTGATTCGGACGGTGCGGCAAAGCTTTCCAAGACATTAGAACAGCTTACTTTTTAATCAGCATCATTTATGAATGAATTTGGATATAATTCAACTTGGGAAACATTATGTATATTTAACTCGCTCTGGTCCTCGTATAAACTGGTAATCGACTTAATTAACAAAGTCTACAAGTAAAGTCATTTTATAGATAGTAGGATTTATAGAGCACTCCCTCGAGATCCTCCAATTGTTCCTCAGTAAAGAACTTAGAATCGATGTGCCAAGTGTCCTGTCTTGTTTTTTTGAACTGACTTAATGTATCTTTTGCGGCTCTGCTAATGATGCCACTGTAACCAGTACATTTCACTTCTAAGATAGTCAAGACCTCAGGTAACCATTTTGGTGGAGGAGTAGTGTATGGATAAGCCTCAACGAGCGCACAAAGTCCAAGAGTAGCACCATGGACTAAAGTAGTTTGTTCTACCGTAAGTTTGATATCTTTCTTCTGCCTATTTTTCCTGATAATTTTCTTGAATTTCTTGATGTAAAAATTGATAACCTCTTCCCTTTCAGAATCTAAAAACAAGTGAATAAAAAGTTTTATGTTATAACTGTACTGTTCCCTCAAATATAGATGTTGATTGAAGAGCATGGAAGATGTAATTCCCATTAATTTTTTCCGCTGAGCCGATGTTCTTTCTAAGAATCTCACCGTGCCATAAACTCCGAAAAATGCCAAAATGTGTTTGTATTGAGTCAACTTTGGAGCATTCCAGCCCATATTTGTTTCTAAAAGCTCGATTATTTCTTCACTCTGGGCGTCATTAAATCTGATACTACCAAGGATCAAAAATAGAGCATCAACACTAATCTCTGCCAACTTGCATGCATCCTTGACTTTGTCTAGTTCTAAAGCAATTGGAAGAATATATGGACAAATAAACTCAACAATAGCAGTATTCAGCGATGTCTTCAAAATTCTCAAAAGTAAGGTGCTTAAACCTTTAATATGGAACATGAAATCAGAATTAACGATTTCCTGTGGAGTTTTACCTTCGTTTTCTTTGGCTAATTCAAGTGTCTTTGACATAAACAATTTCAGATGCTCAATGAACAAAACGTTCTTCTTATGCTCAATATGCCCCAAACCAGTTTTGTCCTTTTCCACCTCAGTCATAAATTGACCAAAAGTATCAATACAGTCAGTGGTTTCATAGTAAAGAACATCAAAAAGTATAGACGATACCTCTTTTGAAACACTATCGTAAGGATGAGCCAAAATGGTAAACATTTTGTGAGTGATTTCTTCAAAATTATGAAATCTATTCATCGCAGAACCCAGATAACTTTTTAGGAAAGACAAACGGCATATTAAGCCAAATGGAGATTTTTTGAAGCTCTTATCTACTTCAAAATTGCATAGTAGATCAAGTATTTCGGGCGTTCTTCTCATGTCAAAGTGGCTTGAGAGCCACCAAGAAAAAATTGACCACATTTTGTAAGTCGACTGTGATAAGTCGTTATCAAAAATAGTCTTCATTCTTTTAGTTATTTCATTGTCAGCAAACTTCATTGCCACGTGGTCAGTTTTGCAAGCAAATAATATACCCGAGAAAACTTCACCTAAAACAACATGTGTTGACCTCTCATCTCCCTTGTAAATGTTATCTGTGACTTCAAAAAGGTCAGCCAACGTGAAGTCTTCAACATAACCAGATATGATCAGGCTGGTGATGGAACTGAAAAAGTAAACTATACCGGGGAAGAAAGCACATGTAACTTCTGATTCATCAATATGGGTTTGCAAGAGCATCTGCAACCAGCTTTTATTTATCTTTGATGCAAACTGCCTAATTGATCGTTCATCAACATCATTGAAACCGAAGCTTGAGCTTTCATATGTTTTCACCACTTCAAGTTCTTTGTTCCAAGGTGAAGTAGGAATCCATTCTTTAGTGTCAATGAAAAATAGTGGATTGTCAATATTCTGGATTTCATTGAAAAAAGGCTGTGAGGAGTTATCTGGCAGTATATCTTTCAATGGGACAATCGTTGGATCGCTGGGCTTCAACGAAAGCAGATCGCCGATATCATATTTACTAAAAGCTCTGGATTGAACAGTATCCATAATTGATGCAATCCAAAACATACCCTTCTTTGATATATCTGGATGTGACCCATCGACAAACTTTACTAAAGTTGATAGAACCTCACTCTCTAAAGGTATTTCAACATGCGACTGAATTGTTGTGATCAATTCCATGACTAGTAGCATTAGCTTCCAGTTGAGTTTCTTTGATAAACGAGAAAGTGAAGTGTGAACAAGTTTGGACAATAGTGACAATAGCATAGCCCTCTTTTTGGATTTGGCTAACTTCAAAGTTTCAATTTTAAAGTCTACATCTGAATCCGGAGGCCTTATACCTTCTAGTAGTTTTTCATCCACAAGGCATACGGCGGCAGGTATCTTGACATATTTTTTGATCGATTTGAATAGCCTCATAGTCATTACCGTCACCTCCTCTTCGTTTAGCGCTGCTGATCTGAATAACAAGTCTTCATACTTCAGTAGCATCGAAGAGCTTTTTTCCACTAGTCCCCGTAACTTTTTCTTATCAAACATGATCATAATATTTAGCAAGATTTCCTTATCCTTATTGAGTAATGCATGCTCCCAATCTTTAAATATATTGAAAATGGCACTAGTACAATTCATTACTCTGTTCAAAGACATACCCAATACTGAGGCAGAATGACTAGCAGTTATGCCGTATGGGGAGGCTGCAAGTGAAACCAAATCTTTAATCAACAACTTATCTAATTTGGTCGGCAAACGAGTACAACAGGATATGTTAATTCTGCTGCAATGATAAACAGCTAATCGGGAACCTAAAATCGTTCTTGTGTATGGAGCAAATACACCAGGCAAGTCAAGAAATGAAATAAAATGCAAGTTATCTGTGTAAAGTTCATTATCACTGCTATAATAACCACAATCATTCAACCATGTACTAATACATTGGATGACTTTGCCAATCAATTCAATAGACCCATCTTTTTTGACCAAAGCTTTTACCAATTCATGTAAGCAATTACCGATCATATTCCTAGTATGATGTAACTTCTGATAGGCTGGATTTAGAGTTTTTGCCAACACATTGTTTGAAAAGTAAGGACCGTATGTATATAAAATATCCGATCTCTTAGTAAGTGTCGAGTCAATAGCATCAATTGAATCCGTAAGTGTTGGTGTTGGAGCACGAGTTGGAAGCTCAGATTCAATTTCAGTGCTCATTATGGATAGATTTGATGCTGAATCTTCTCTTTCAATTTTTAGCTCAATTTCCCTATTCATAGGGTTAATGTCTACCGCTTCATCATCAATGTTCATGATTTCATATTTTTCTTTGTCATTGTTGTTGATTCTTTCTTTACCGATTTCATTTGAGGCTCTCATATTGTGACTCCCAAAATTATTCTTGAGTGCTTCGATGGTCATGGAAGGAGTATAATCTGATTTGGCCATGTTTGTTAAGGAAGTGGTCGATGGCAAAGGTGTTAGATTACCCCCATTTTTCAATTTCCCTATGGATCTGTTTGCTGTTGGTTCTGTGTATGACTGGTCAAACAAACAGCATACCCCTTTCAATAAGCCTTCCAATAATTCAACATGAAAACCTAATTGGTCAAGCTCATCCAAGCCAAGATGGCTCGAACTATTCAAGGTGGAAATCATGCTATCAATGAATTTGGTAGATGAAAGAGATAAAGTTTCAAAATGTCCCACAACTGCGTCAACTTCAGTGGAACCAGGCTTATACCATTTAAAGTCAAGATACTTCGGATCAAATCTGATATCGGAAAACTGAAAACCGCCCCAACATTCCGCTGAATATTTGCCACCATGCTCATCAAGCCATGTTTGTGATATTAAGCGCCGTTCCAATGGTTTTAGGTATGAAATAGTCGATAATGCGCAGTTTGCAATCATTGCAGCGCACAAACCTGCGGTACCTCTCAACTGGTATGTGTGTTGTATTATGAGGTTCTCCAAGTCATCCAAATAGGGTAAGATCTCGGTTCCAGCTCCGGATATTGAACCTGCAAGAATTCTTAGATTCCAAATTAATCGTTGATCTTTACCTAACACTTCTTGAGATCTTGAAAGGCCTGCACCATTTTCAATTTCAGTGATCACATGAGGCATAAAAAAGTCCATTATTCGTTTTAATTGTGTTTTTGGGTTCCTTCTTACAATTGCTTCGGATATGTTGCAGAACACAAGGGCCACTTCATGTTTTACATTGCTACTAACATACTGGAAAAATTTATCAGCAACAACTTCAAAAAGCTCCTCACTCATAGATTCGATCAATGCTTCAAAGCAATAAGAAATCAAAGCACATGCCTGTGATTCTATAGTGCCAGTATTGTCAATGGCCGGTGCTAATTCTAAAAACTTGAAACAGTTATCACAAAATTGTATCAAGAATTCCTTAAAAGACGAGGATGCAGACTCCAATGCAGCGAGTTCAAACTCAGGGTCATACTTGAATTCTTCAGGTATTTCGAATTCACTTAGTTGGCTACTTGCTGGAGCGAGTTCATAGAATTTGGCTTCCAAGTAAGACAGATGTTGGGAAGTAAAGTCAATAGCGCATAATCCGCCATCTCCTGAACCTTCTGTCAAATCTGCAAATGGAATAACAGCAGCAACGATGGTAATGAAATCTGTTGTGAGTATTGTCTTCTCAGGGTCATTCGAGTCAATTGCTGGTATCAACATTGATAAAAATCTTGGGAGGTGAATTCTATAAACAGGTAGTTGAACCATATACCTTGCCAGTTGAGCTAGCTGATTTATAACAATTGGGATTCTGTGAGTCGAATTTACTGATTCAAATGAAGAGTACCAATCAGGTAACAAATTGTCCAAAACCAGACTAGGTTTGATAAAGCACAAAGCTTGTAAAGCCTCGTTGTAGTGTCTCCTTTGAGCTGCTGACTTTGACTGCGATCCTAGATGTATCAAAGGAAGTAGGGTTTTCACTACACATTCAATGATTTTCTCATCAAGTTTGACATCAGATGGGAGACCAGAATAATTAGGATGGTAGAGTGGAACTAAATCTCTACACTCTTTTTCACCTTGAACTCTGAAATGTAAACTTACCGCTAACTTTTTGACGACTTCGGACAACACTGCAGACCAAGGTCCTGAATTTGACGGGTGTACCATCGTGAAAATAGCATCAACATAGGTTTTTAGAAGATCAATCACACCTTCATTCTCAAACGCATATTGAACACTTAAAGAATTGATAATTAACTGTGAGAGGGTCCTGCAATATTTCACCATTTTGTTGTCTTTATGGCGTATTTGAGATGAAAGGAATAACTGGTTCATGATATATTTATACTGGTGTTTTGTGAAAATTCCATACATTCCACGGTATAAAATGCTGTTATTTGCTGCACCTTGCTTCAAGTTTTCGACGGCAATGTTCATTATTATTGAGATCAAACAATTAATTTCCTTATCAGATTTATGGTTGATCCAAATATCAAACAAAATAGGTAAATAGTGGCGTACATCTGCTTCATCGTATTCGAGTGATCCATCAGAATTAATAATTGGCTTCTTGAACTGCATTGGAAGCATCACGGTGAGATGTATCAAAGAAGGTGAGATTGTTTGGACGGATAGTTTAGAGATGATTCTCTCCATTATAGCCGGAATACAACCATCAGGGAAAAATGGTTTTACTGTTAATGCAAAAGAAATAAGTTTCTTGAATCTCGAATCTTTCATTGACGGGCCAAAAGTGGTGGGGTTGCCTAATGTTGTGGCGAATTCTGCATAGACAGGCTCCCATTCCAAACGAAATCCACTTCTTATGAGTAACTTCTTTTCCCTTGTTAATAGGGTCAGGACCTGCGTGTAGAAAATAATGTCTACATTTTGTCCTCTAGACAAACAAATGGCATAGAAGACTTTTATAAGCTTTTGGGCAATGACTAAAGGAATTGACAATCCCATTTTTAGCAAATTTTTCAATTCCTTCGTCCAGTATTTCAAAGAAATGATGGATGCTGATTCAGGCTCAACTTTCATAATTGGAGTAGAATTTGCAGCATCCTCATCTTCATCGTCAGAGCTATCGTAGTAATCGCTCATGTCATCCTCATCTTCATCGTCTTCGATTGCTTCACTTTCATTGTGGTGGAGAGTTTCGAATTTTTGGCCATCACTGACTGATCCGACAGCAGAGCGGATATAGCTATCCGAATCTTTATTATTGATGATTATTTCCTTTGCCGCTTCCAAATCTTCGACACTTATCGTTAAGTTACTTTTTAAATCCAAACTTTTCACCGCAATGTAGATGTGCGAAATAATATGGCCCAAGTACTTGTACTGGTCTCTGATAGTTTCTGTTTCGTAAGGCAGTACTAACTTATTTTTCAGCTTTCTCACCTTATCGGTTGCAAAAAATGGTGATTTTTCGTCATGCAGTAAACGTTCAGCTTCGACATCATCATTAGGAATGTCTAACCCGTACGCTTGTAATCTATTGAGTTCTTTGATAGTATGGGAGGATGTGAAGTTTCTGGCTTGATCGGCATCAGAAAATTTGGAAGAATTATTCAAATCGACGTTGGAGCTTTTACCAACGTTGATTGGTCTTCTAGATGATGGTTTCAGAAAGTTGAACTCGGGAACCGGAGAGCTCATTCTTGTCAAATATTTATTCAATTGGCGATCTCGAGATGAATTGAAGCTGTTTCAAAAAACTTGACAGTATACTGATTGAAACGTTAGTCTTGAAAAAATAAAAAATCACTTATGAGTACTCAAAACTGTTTATCTAGCAGAAATTTACGTTGCAAACGGTTACCCCAAAGGCGGAAGATAAAGAAATCAGAAGCAAATTTCCATTTCCTGTGAGGGCAAAGTTTTATGCGTGACGGATTTAATGATGGCTTACGTAATCTCAACAGATATGGGTGAGGTTCAGCTGGCGTTCTCGGAGTTATCAATCTCCGTCCTCTGAAGCATGCATGTTGCCGAAAAGTAAATAAATTTGTACGTGTAGAATCTAAATTCTAGCGAAAGAAAGGTAAAAGATAGAAAATCAGCATCCTCCCATGCCGGCACAGTATGCCAGAGACCAGGTTCTGGACATTCCGTTGTCGAGCCACGACATTTGGAAGTCTGGTTTGCTGAAAAATTCCCAAGCTTGTTGTGGATTGTAAATGGCTAAGTTCAACATAAGGAGCCCTTTCCATCCGCCATCAATAGAGCTGGCTAGTGGTCCTAGTGCCATTTCGTTCCACTCTTCTGTGACAAACTCAGTGCTACGGATGTAGTTACTCATTGGAGTAAGAGGAATCATGTGAATACCATGGATGTACTCCTTATTCATACCAAAGTACGTGGCATGATCGACTTTATTTTCGAACAAAATCCCAGAAACTTTGTTACGAATGAAGTTTGGTGGCATTACCTTATTGTCATTCCTGTAGAGCATGTAAAGATCCATTGCTCTTTTCTCGATGGATAAAATTAGTGATGCCACGGTCAGTAGTTGCGTGTTGTTAGTGACTGTACCCCATAATTTTATTCCATAGTAAGCATGGTAATCTTCACTGGAACTTTCCTCATCTTTACCATCACCATGAGCAAACAACCCGTTAGCAAAACTGTGGCCATTGAAGAAGTCGAAGGCTCTGAAAACAGGGAAATACGCATCTTTTGAGTTTGGATTACAGATATCTCTGATCAAAGTCTCAACCCATGGTTTTGCGGTATTAACCCAATTGCCATCACCATATTGTTTATCTACCAATGCAACCAGCGAGGCAGCATGAATGTGGTATCCATAGTGGAAGTGATGATCGTTGTAAAAACAATTGCCAAAGTCACAGTAAAAGTTACCATCATTCAAACCTGAGGTGGAAACTATACCTTTCCAGTTATTCTCATAACATAATGGCGCCTTCTGTCTATTTTCAATGAATCTCGAGAAGGCCTGTTTCATTTTTCCAAGCATTGTTGAAGTGAGCTTGGCATCCTGTAATACAAAGGCAGTCACATAAAGTATGAAGGCTCCTTTGTCCAGTACTTTTCCTGCTGTGTACATTGAGTCAGTATCTGACTCGTTTACCACGTCAAAAGACTGGATTTCTTCTTGTGCCACTTCGCTCATGACAGACTTGGCGTTATCTGAGTAACCCTTCACACCATTCACGTCAGACCATGGATCAAATTTGAGTTCTTCCGGTGGTAACTGTTCCATCATTGTAAATTTGTGGATAAGGAACGCAGACATAACGCCTTTGCACGTGGAATCAAGGAAGAGTCCATCTGCTAAAGAAGAGCGCATGCTCTGGTCCATGGATTCGACCTGATGAGGAAGAAACCATTGAATGACCTTTCTAGAGTTAGATGAGCCAGCGATGGTATAATTGAAACTGTATGAGCATGATCCGTTTTTCGAGTCTCCACTTAAGGTACAGCCGGTCACGTAAGAACCAGCTGCCTCGTCGTAATATTGTAGTGACTTTTCTCCACTCAATTTGGCTATTTGAACAATGATCTGACCATTGTAGGGCTGAGCAGTAACCAAATTGGCTGATTGTTGGCTGAAAGTTGCATTCGAATACACTACCCAGTCGGTATTATCAAACAATTTCAAAAGATATTTCTGCAGCCCGTTAGACATTGAATTTAAGAGAGAGAAGTTTTGGATACCAACTTTAGATGCCAATCTTGGCGTGATCCTGCCATCGTAAATACCGGTAATAAATCCCATACCTTGAACCACGTTGACATGAAGCTCTCCTCCAGTTTTGGCAATGAACTTGATACCTGCGCTGAACCTCTGTAAATCACCAACTCGGAAATCGAAATCTTGTGATTGGAATTCTTCAGCACTAAGCATCATCGAGCAAATTCCGACAGGATTGAAAAAGTATTTCACAGGGTTGGCAAGAGGGTCGTCTCCGTACACCCTCTGTGATGCTGCTGTGTGCGAGATACCCAATCCTTTAAATTGATCGTCAGTGGATTTCCACACACTATAGGGATGTGTCCACACAGGTAAGTTTTGGTCTTCTACGAGAAAGTTCCCGTAAAAATTATTTGTCTCAATTGGACCTGGCTGATCATAGAAGCTTGGCAACGGCACCGGATGAACGTTGCTAGATTGGATGGACCCAACTGGAGGAGCGGTGGAGATGGGAAAGTCGAAAATTCCTTGAGAAACAACGTAGGACGCCTGTTGAGGTGGGGCTGCGTTGAGAGGTAGCGGATTGACACTTTTTTTCTCATCTTTGTACTCCGACTTCGTATAATCCGCAGTCATATAGTCTCTTTCCGGGATTGGAGGAGGTGCAAGGGCATCGCTTTCCGCGTAGAGTGGTGGTGGGTGGTCGGGGGAGTCTGCTAGTGGTGGCTGCTCATTGTGGGGTTTTTGGTGGTGGGTATGCAATTCCTTGGATATCCCCTTCACAAGGTGTTTGATCAGTCCCATGGTGATCTAGCTGGTGTCTGGAGAAGGTTTCCAGGTGGCGGGGCCCGCCGGAAACAAAGCATGGAGGCTCCGGAGTGTGGGAGCATGCATGCCGACAATTTTGTATGTAGGGGCCCGCTCGCGTAGCGAAAAGAGACAGGGAAGCTTTACATTTCATCTTGCATGATAGTGATGAATCATCATGTTGTTTCTCTTTTCAGCGTTTTCCTGGACAAGGGGCTTCATCGGCGTGAATTACTAATTCTGCAGTGCATAGCCATGTCAAAGAAGATAGTGAAGGTGTGTGGAATCAAGTCAGAGGACGCTGCAAACACGGCGATCGTGAGCGGTGCCTCTCTACTGGGGACGATCCTGGTGCCCAACCGTGCACGGACGGTGGATGCAGAAACGGCACGACGGATCAGCAAGCTGTGCTACGAGAAACGTGTGGAGAAGAAGTCGAGGTTTATTTCGTCCAAAGAGTTGCTTCAGCATGCAAGAGCTCTGGAGGCGACGGGGCCCCGGTGGTTCGAGGAAGTGTGTGAAGCCATCACGGAAAATGGGCCATACCTTGTTGGCGTCTTCCGGAATCAGCCTCTGGAGGACGTGATACGAATCAGCGAGGAGCTAGGGGTGGACGTGGTGCAGTTACATGGGTCTGAGGACGTCGATGTGTTTGTGGCTGCGATCGAGTTGCCTGTCATCCCCCGCTTTGTGCTCAGCAAACCTGGAATACAGAACGCCCTTTCGACACACAAGTTCCTGCTGCCCCTCTTCGACTCCGAACAGGGAGGAGAGGGGAAGTTGGTGGAATGGGAGGACGCCGCCAGGTTCGGGAGCGATCTAAACGGCAGATACATTCTCGCTGGCGGGCTCACGCCGGAGAACGTTGGGGCAGCTCTGGCCGTGGAGGGCTGCTACGGGGTCGACGTCAGTGGAGGCGTTGAGACGGAGGGCCACAAGGACAAGGCCAAGATCCAGGCGTTTGTCGAGAACGCCAAGCAAGCGGCGGTGACGGCGGCAGTTGTGTAGGCTTGTCCTCATAAATATTAGTACTCACTAAAAATGATATAAAAGATCATAAACATGAACGCATGCAGCTAGATGGGTAGGTGGGTACATGGTGGCCAGGTGATTAGGCAGAGCCGGAGATGAAGAACCACTTGTCGACAGACTTGTCGATTGGGGCGTCTGGGAGAGGGTGGGCAGCAGGGATTTTGGCTGCTGGCTCGTAGCCTGGGGTGTCGGCGAGGGTGGTGTTGGTTAAGACACAGCCCTTGGTGTCCTTGACGTCGTGCTTAATCAACTTCTTCCAGGACTCGTTGCACTCGGCAATGACCTCCTCAGCGTATTTCTTGTTCTTGCACTCGCCGTTGAAGGCGAAGACGTTTTCAGGCTTGCCGTCTGGGATCTTGTAGATTCTGAACCACTCGTTGGTAGCTCTCAACAAGCCTGGCAAGTGCTTCTCGACGTCCTCGACGTCGTCTAACTTGGAGGCCAATGGATCGTTGACGTCGACGGCGATGATCTTCCAGTCGGTCTCGCCCTCGTCGAGCAAAGCCATGACACCTAAGACCTTGACCTGCTTGACCTCACCTGGGTAGGCGACGTTTTCACCGATCTCGCACACGTCCAAAGGATCGTTGTCACCGGCAGCGTTGGTCTCTGGGTTCACCTCGTTCGGGTCCTCCCAGGTTTGTGGGAAGGCACCGTAGTTGTGGATGTACCCCTTGTGTGGGAAGCAGTTTCTCACGAATCTCAACTTGCCCTTCTTGGTGTCCTGGATGATCGGGTTGAGGGTCTGCTCCTTGGTGATCTCCAACTTCGCGTTGGTCCATCTTGGCACCTCGACAACCATGTTCAAGATCTTCTTTGACTCATCTGCGTACAATGGGATGTCGTGGAATGGGGAGACTGGCTTGCCATCTTTCTCGAGGTAGACCTTGTAGTCCAAGGTGTTAAGTGCGCCGACTTGTCTGGTGGAGTAGGTCATCTTTGCTGTGTGTTCGGTGGCAATGACAATGCTCCTACTCTGACGCCTCGTGGTCCACCTCCTGCTCAGCTCCTCAGGCCCATCTTCTTCGACAGCAACGACAGACGGCCAGCACACCGCTGTTTCCCTCCTCGTCCTCGCAGGGTCACCGCCCCGTTGCCGGAAAGTCGCCGCTCGCTCGCTGGCGCGACCGCACGTGACTCGATGAATTGGCGGTTCCCTTTACAGCAGTAAGAATTAAGCAGGGTTAGAAAGTAAAGGAAGGAAAGGACGAAACATAACGGAAAGAAAAAAAAAAGCGGAAAGTACATACAATCAGTACATGATGGTGCTCTCGTAGTCCGGTGGGAACGAGTCGTCGGACACCTGCACCTTGGCCTTTTCGTCGTAGACGGCATCGGCGTCGCTGCAACTGACCCCGTGCTCGCTGCACACCACCTTCAACTCCTCGCTCAAGCCGAGCTGATCCCGGGCGACCCACAAGACAGGTGCCTTGTCGTCGGTGATTTCCGGTGGCTGGTAACGAGGAGTAGTGGCCAAAGCACTCGAGAGCGGCAGGCTCCAGAACTGCGGCATGAGCGGCCGGTAGTTCGAGTAGTTCACGTACCGCTTGGGGTGGAGGAAGCGCAGGATCACGTAGCGCATGCCGTCCCTGTAACCCGACGAGACATACTCCTCGAAGTTTGTCGCCATGCCGCTGTACTCGCGGTCTTCCAGCTGCAGCTTCTTGAAATCGAGCTCGGCGACATTGTGGCCCTGGCCTTGATACTCCGAGGTCGCCGTCTTGGACATGCTGGCGGCAGGAAACTCATCAAAGCTCACGCTTTTGCTGTCGCTCCTGGTGCCGACATACGATTCGGAGCTCGTACTCTTCTTGCTCGAGTTGCCGTCCTTGACAAAGTAGTGCTCACCCTCTTGGAAAACCTGCGCTCGGCCCATGTCCTTGTACGGATATATGCCCTCGATGGCGCCGATCGGAACCGTGTCGAGGACTGGCTCAAAGAGTCTGCGGAAGTATAAGTGGGCACCCACAGTGAGTATCAACCACACGGCCTCGAGAACGACACATGCCCAGTTCTTCTGCATCACAAACAAAATAATGAGGACAATCTCGGCAAGGTACAAGCCGACAAACACCTCAAAGAGAGCAAGAGGGTAGTTCCGTCCACGGTTGTCCGTCGTATGGCCGGAAACGTACACAAGCGAGTACATCATGGCCGTGTAAATCAACATGAACGCAATGCACGTGAAGACAATGATGATTGGCGCAATGATCGAGTAGCAAAGCATAATCACCGTAAAAAGGCCAAACGAGCCGTACAGCGTCCCCCAGCTAGGAGCCGACAACGTCACCTGGCGGTTCCATTTCTGGCGTGGCGTCTTGTCAAAGATCCGGCCCACCACAAGCGAGAGAATGAGGCCCACCACTTGGGCAAGCATCCCGGAACTGATCGAGAGACCCTGGAGAAGCATGTACGAGATGTAGAAGTTGGAAGCAGGTGGCAAGTTCTCAGACAACAACGTCATGGCAGTGTTTGGCTGCTGGATAATCTTTGTCACCGAGGACGATGCAGCAGAGGTACATGTGGTGACCAAAAACACCTGTATCACCTGGAATGCGAAAAACCATTGTTGGGTCCACAGGTCCAAGTGCTGGAGCGTCATACAGCCGCCAATCTTACCCCAGCACCTGATGATTGGAGGAACCAACGACATCAAGATGGCCAAGAGCACAGAAGGCAAGATGCCGGTGATGATACCCATGAGTACCGATGGCATGTTGTCGATGAAACGCAAAAATGGAACCTTGTCTGTCAAGTAGTTGATATTCGAGATGCAACCGACAACAGCAACGGGGATGGCCCAGTAGAGGATCATCAACGTCAAAAAGGCCTTGGCGCCAGATCTCTTGGACTGTCTGGCGACATAGCCGACACCAACGTTTTTCCAAATCACGTCTTCTGGCATGAAGCTCTGGAAGCGTCGAGACCTCTGAAAGTTGTCGGACTTACTGACAGCCTGGTACGCTCTCTGAAGCTCTAGATGCGAAGGGAACTCAAGGAACACCGAGCCGACCTTGGCCAAAGAGTCCGAGGACTCCTCGATCTTACCCTGCTCGGTCTCCAGCTTGCGATTGAGCTCGTCGAGCTCGTCGAGACCTTCGTTAAACACCTTCTTCGATTTACCAATGATCGGCTTGTACTTGTAGGTTGGGAGCTTCTTTTCCGGGATGTAGCTTACGATGCTGTTGACCGGTTTTGGGAACTCAACGTCCTTGCCCTTTTCGGCCTTCTTCTCCAGCTTGCTTCTGATCTTGATGCACTTGCTAAGCACCTTGTTAAAGGCAGCCTCGAGCTTGCCCGTGAGCTTGTTTCTCTTCTCCAACGTCTCGCGTGCCCCCGAGGTGTCTCTTGTGATGGCAATTCTTGACGCAGCGGGGAAGAGACGTCTCAAGGAGTCTTCGAAAAGAAGGCCCTGGTCGACGTTGTCAATCAAAAGCACCTTGGAGCTTGGCAAGCTGCTGTAGAAGGGGGTGCACTGCATGTTGTGTATGAACCCGGTGTAGTACACCAACTCGGTGTAGATGACGTAAACAACAAAGCCGAAAAAGGCCCAGGAGCAGAACAAGTTGGCAAAGACCCGCCACTTGTGGGTATTGTTGGAGTACGAGATGATATCAAAGCCGGTCTTGTCGCCGCCGCCGGAGGCATTGACAGCAAAGAGGATGGGCCACAAGATGAGGCCGCCAAAAAAGCCGACATATGCCCAGAGCAACAAGTATCTGAGGAAAAAGTACCCGTCGACGCCCGCCTGCTGGAGGATAAAGCTTTTTGGCCTGGTCATGAGGTCCGTGAACCAGCCAAACGCCGAAGGCGCTAGAGGAGGCGCCCTCAAATGGTCTGGGAGGAGTCTGTTATCGGTTCTGGGCCTGTAGACATTGAGGAACTTGTTTCTTAAGAGGATGAAGATGCCGACAAAGATGGCAAAGATGATCAAGTTGAAGATAAGCGAGGACACAAACGCCGAGGTGGAGGAACCTGACTGTTCAACTGCCATTTCTGCAAGAGTTATTTGCTGAGGTTGGTCTGAATTCCTCTGTGCTTTGGATCAATTATAAAAGGAACTAAAAGAAAGATTAGAAAAAGTTCCAAATGGGAGCAATAAAAGCAGGATACTCCGAATACAGTCTTCGTCTCTGGGGTAGCAGTGTACGCCGCAGCACATGCAGCGGGGACGACAGACAACGCCCTGTTTATATACGGGCAGGACCGACCCTGGACTGGCTTTTATGCCGGTTGCAATTCTGGCAGGTGCAGATGGCATGGCCTGGACAGGCTTATCAGTTACGCGAGGAAGCTTTTTTCGCAGAGGCTCGTCTGGCAGCCAGCCCGAGACAATGGGCCCGGCATGATGTCATGCTGAGCGACTCTCCCTGGCTGCAGAACAGAACAGCAGGCAAGCACGACAGCAGCCCAGCGGCAGGCCGTTCCAGCCTGCTGCGCATCCCGGAGGTCACAACCCCGGGGGTGTGTCTTATTTACCACGCTTTGGAGACGGATAGAGTTTCTTCCCTTGCAGGCGGAGCGCCTGAGGGGCAGGGCCTTTCTGTGCTGCTGTGATGCTTCGATGCCCTGCTGCCACCGTCGTCCCCCGCTCGCCAGCCGTGCCGCCATCGCGTCGTCTTGTTTCGGCTTCTGCTGTCGCGTCAGGGAGAAGTCGGCGCGGGCCGGAGTCACAGTAGCACGGGAAGGAGTCAGAATGTAATGGGGAGAAGTCACGTTGGCGGGTGGGTGGTCACGTGACTGGTGTTTTTGCTGACTTCGTTCCCGACAAGGGGAAACGAGAGTGGGGCCGGCACCATCTGAAGACGGAGAGGGAAGCTGCTGAAGGGTTGGAGTATTCCGAAGCCGTTATGCGATCTGGTGCTCTCTTTCCGAAGAGGTATTTGTCTGCAGAGGCGAAAGAAACAGGTGTTACGTCCAGGACAAGCTAAACAAGCTAAGAAATCCAGGAAAACTAGGAAAGTTAGCCCAAACATGTCATTATCTACAAGGAGTCTAAGACTACTCTCATCAAACAGGAGGTTCAGCACCTGCCACCGCTGCCTCAACATGGCTTCCGCAGAGGAGGTTGTCACCCGGCGAAAGTCGCCGACCCGGTTCACCGACGTGCTGAACAAGGGCCCATCGTTCGATGACTTTGTCAGCGGGCGGGCCAAGGACATGCTCGTGGACCCGCTCGAGGCGGCACGGAAGGACCCGAACGCCCGGTTGCCCAAGTGGTTGCGGGTGCCGATCCCAAAGGGCCAGTCGTTCCACAAGGTCAAGAAGGACGTCAAGGAACTCAAGCTTGCCACCGTGTGCGAGGAGGCGAAGTGTCCGAACATCGGCGAGTGCTGGGGGGGCAAGAAGAGTGAGGCCACGGCCACTATCATGTTGATGGGCGACACGTGCACGCGTGGATGCCGTTTCTGCAGCGTCAAGACCAACAGAGCACCAGCCTCCCTCGACCCGAAGGAGCCGGCAAACACCGCAGAGGCCATCTCCAGATGGGAGTTGGGCTACGTCGTGTTGACCACCGTCGACAGAGACGACCTCCCGGACGGCGGTGCGGCACACTTGCGGGAAACCGTCGAGCAGATCAAGATCAAGTCCCCGAAAACACTCGTGGAGGTTTTGAGCGGTGACTTCAGAGGCGAGCTTGACCACGTTCAGACGCTCGCAAACAGCCCGCTGGACGTCTTCGCCCACAACGTCGAGACCGTCGAAGCGTTGACTCCGCACGTCCGTGACCGTCGGGCAACGTACCGCCAGTCTCTGCAGGTCTTGGAAAACGCAAAGCTGCACAACACACACATCTTGACGAAAACATCCATCATGTTGGGTTTCGGAGAGACTGACGAGCAGGTGATGCAGACGCTGAAAGACCTCAGAAACATCGACGTCAACGTCGTCACCTTCGGCCAGTACATGAGGCCAACGAAAAGACACATGAAGGTCGTCGAATACGTCACGCCGGCCAAGTTTGACTACTGGAAGGACGTCGCCTTGAGCATGGGCTTCCTCTACTGTGCCTCCGGACCGCTAGTGAGGTCCTCGTACAAGGCCGGGGAGGCATACATCGAAAACGTCATCAGAAAGAGAAAGAGGAACGTCGGAACTCCAAGAGAACTGGAAATCGGAGAAGAAAAATTCGTTTCGAAAAAAATCTTAGACAATGCTAACGCTTAGGGAAGAAGAACATATATATATTTTACAAACAGGTACTATGCTGACTACTATTATTATTCATTTATAATTTTTTTTTTCTTTCTTTCTACACATATACATAGATGAAAGTATTTATATTATTAGGCTTGTTTGGTAAAACTATGCACACAAAAAGAGAAAGACATCAGTTGGCTTCGGCGGCAACAGCAACAGCAGCATCATCAGCCTTCGCTGGCTCTGCCTCCTCCTTGGCTTCCTCCTTCTCTGGGGTCTCAGAACCAGCATTGGCTCTCTCCTTCTCCTTGGCCAATTCAGCAAGAATCTGCTTGTCCAAATCAGCAATGGTTTCCTTGATTTTGGAAATCTTCTCGTTGGCCTGTTCTGCATTCTTCTTGTTGGCGTCAACTTGATTCTTCTTGTATTCTTCAAGCTTCTCCTGTAGTTGCTCAACAACCTTTGGTATGTCATCTTGGGTTGCTGGAACATTGACACCAATGACAGTCAACTGGGTGACAACATGAGAATCAATGGCCTTGTTTTGCTTCTTCTTGTTGTTCTTCTTGCCCTTCTTGGATTTGATAGTAGGCGCAAAGAAGGTTTCTTCCTCCTTCTTGATAATCTCAGCATCTTCAGGTAACTTGATTTCGAAAACCTTTGTGGTGACTTTATCTAATGATGATGAGCCCAAAGTATCTAAAGCACTGACTTCTTCCTCTTCAAACTTAATGGTAGGGTCTAAGGATGAGATGGCAGCCTTGACTTGACTGATCTCTTCGGTAAATGCTGGAACCTTAGCAGAGCTTTCAAGTTGTTGGATTTCTTCAAGAAGATCCTTTCTCTCCAGATACAATCTGTAGGCTTTTTCTTCTTCTTCTCTCTTCTTCCGTTCGTTATCCATATCACTCTTAAATCTCTTGAACTTGGCATCAAAGTCATCTCTGATCTTTCTTATTTCCTTGAGTAGTTCGTATTTGTCATTTTGCAAAGCTCTTCTTTTGTTGAAAAGTTCGTCTCTCTTGGTTTGAATACTCTTGTTCTTTTCGGATAATTCGTCCAATTCTTTGGTAATCGATTCAAATTGGGATTGGATCTCCTTGTTGGTAATAGTACTCAAGGAAGCCTTCAATTCAGCAATCTTAGCCTTGTCGGAGTCAATAGATTTTTGAGTCGATTCGATACCAGCAAAATCTTTCTTCAATTTGTTTAAGGCAGTGATTTCCTTCAGTGCCTTCTTTTCCTCGACTAACATCAAGTTACCCGATTCAATCGAGTTTTCTATCTTTCTGATGTTATTGTCGATATCTTCAACAGTCTTGAAGTTATACTTGGAAGTCTTGGCATTGATTTCAGAAATCTTTTTCTTGATGTTTTGATCAATCAATCTGATTTGATCGTTGATGGTGTGTCTCTTCTTCTTGATGTCATCTTGGAAAGAAACAATCTTTCTCAACTCTGCAGTCAAAGTCTTACGCTTTTCGGCATCAGCCTTTGGGGTAGCAGTTGACTCGATTTGAGTAGAAATCAAAGTGATTGAAGCTTCGATCTTTTTGATCTCGTCATTCAACTTGTCGATCTTCTTGTTTTTCTGTTCAACATCGGGTTGCTTGATGAATCTTCTTTGCTTTGGAGGCTCAATCTCGGGAATTTCGGAAACCATTGTCTAGAATATAGCGAATCAACAAGGAAAGTAAAGGTAATCAAGTTTAGTTAGTAACGAAGCTTTTAACAGCAAAAGGGGAAAAGGGAAAAAATCCGATCGTGATTCACATACTGCGTCTCTGGCTTGTGATGGAGGGTTTGATCTAGAAAAGTACAACGACAGGGAACTATGCTGGTGTGTGCGGCCACCTTGTACTTGTGAAATCCCAGTCAGTTTCTCTATTAACATCGCTACGTGTTCAACTTGTGTGTTTCGCTCAGGCGCAACGAGTGAGAGTGCCCATGGGGTGGGAATCGAAGAAATTAATCGACGAAAAATAACAGTGAAAAAGAGAAACATGAAAAGAAAAAAATGGCAAAAAGAAAGCCCGCGGCCGGGTTTGAACCGGCGACCAACAGATTTGCAATCTGCTGCTCTACCACTGAGCTACGCGTGCCTTCACAGTTGAACAAGGTGTTCACACTTAAGAGTCGTTACACTCTAACGTGCATGAACGAATTTGGAGCGACCGCTATGGATCAAAATATAGCGGAATGTAGAGATAGTTTCCGAATTAGTGCTGAGTTAAGATGCCGAAGTTGAAAAGGATCCCAATATAAGCAGTGCCGAGTATGCTGAGATAAGTCATCTAGACAGACAATAGATAAGAGTCAAGAGATAAGATGAAAATAGGGGATTGGAACATAAAGATAAGATTCTTTTAAAGACAAGGCATCAAAGTAATCTAAAAACCGGATAAGTTAAACGACACAATGAGTGTATAAATACAAGAGGTTTCTTGTATCTATGTTTAGAATCATCAGTTTGTAAGTAAGTTACATAAGTTCTATGTAAAATAAGCAACAAACATAAGATAATAAATACCATAAATATGAATATTTCATCAAGAATAAATGAACTTTAACAGTTATGAGCCGCTTTGCTCTCACTTGTCCTAGAGATGATAGCACGAAGCTTTATTCGTTGATCAATTATCCCAAATGACATAATCATACATCCATGCTTGCTGCTGCTTAAGGTGCTGGCCTTGATGTTTTCTTTGTAACCGGAGATGATGTTATCCGAAGCTGATTCAATGCATGAAACCTTGGTCATGGATCTTCGGTTAACTTTGAACAATGTGGTCCAAGCTGTGTTGATGAATACTGTTTCATCTAAGGTTTTGATCAAGTACCAGTCTGAAATTGCGTTCAGGTTTGAGTTACTTCAGGTGATTAGGAATGATTTATTCCCAGATCACCTCTCGTCAACTTTTTGGTATATTCAATAAAGCTTTTTATGCTCAGCGAGAAAATTTCCCGATGAAAGTCGTCTAACATTACTTAAAGATATATGTGCTCACTTCAAAGCTTCAATGGATAGTGCTCAAATCATGGATTTATTCTACCTACGGATGTTTAAGTCTGACCCGGCATATATATGCTCGGGTGCTTGATGCCACGAACCCAACATCTCGTTGTCTTCGATTGAAAATACCTTGCGGGTTCTTGTTCGTACTACGTAGGGTTCGTTGTTTCCTGCTACCCCCAAGAAGCCATCAGTTAATAGACTGAAGTGCTATACGTGTCAGAAGAGCAGTCATGTGGCCAGAGATTGTCCAGTCACTGATCGCAAAACTGATAGTAGTACTGTTGCACTCGTCAATTCGTCCCCAAACTCCATTCCTGGTATTTTGTGGGAAGTATTCAACTCGAAGGAAGGGTCAGCGATACCAAGCCCAAGCTAAATCTTGGACTCCGGTGCTACTCTTTATATTTCAAATACACGGCCTCACTTTGTTTCTACTCCAGCCTCTGGATGTATTACTGGGATTTCGTCCAATCTTCTAGGAGTCAAGGGTACAGGTTCCATACATTTCGTTCACCAATTTACTTCAAAAGCTCTTACTGTCAGAAATTTGCTATGTTCCAGATGCTACTCAGAACTTAATATCTATTAAGAAATCATTCAAATCAGGCTCCTTTTCGGAAAAAAGGATAATTACTTAAACTTGGGGAAGGGAGGGGGGAATTGTGATGTTATTACATAAAAACTGTTGAAGTCGAGTTGATTCAAGATACATTTGCTAAATATATTCAGAAAGATGAGGGTATAATTTTTATTTACCAGTAAATAAAATGCATTATAAAGTTAGGTCATACTTGTAGACCACTGTGAAGCGCAGGAACAGACCTATTCCGCTCTTCCTGCTTACCGGATTCACTTTTCTCAATGGCTTGGTCGACCATCTTTTTCAACATCTCTTGTCCCTGCGAATCATCGTACATATTGAGCCATGGATGTTGCAATAGCTCTCTGTATGTTGGACGTTTACTTGGGTTTTTCTGTAAACATTGCCTAACAAAGTCTTGAGCTTCTGGACCAAACTTTCCTGGAGGTAAACCCGGAGGTTCCCCGTCGACAATTGCACTCAACTGGGAGAAAACGTTGTTATAGGTTTCTGGAGGGTATGGATAACAACCTTTTGATATTTCCAAGATTGACAAACCTAAAGACCAGATATCTGATTGAACAGAATATGTTGAAGCATCAGGACTGGTATGCTTGATTCTTTCAGGTGCCATGTAACTTTGGCATCCGATATTTGTACGAGCCAAGGAAGCAACTAAATTACCACTGACGCCAAAATCACATAACTTAACCTTGCCCACTTCGTTTACCAAGATATTGGTTGGCTTGACATCCCTATGGATGATGTTTTGTTCATCCTTTAGTTGTTTCAATCCTAGGATGACCCGTTTGGTAATGTATGCCAATGGGGCCTCTGGAACACCATCTCCATAAACTTTATCGAGTGAACCTCCCTTCATGTATTCGATACACATATAGACTGCACCTTCAACGAAGAATGCACCATAAAACTCAACGATACAATCCGAGCTGCAACTGTGTAATACTTCCAATTCCATCAAGATTTGCCTGAATTTGGCATCATCAAGTTCCAATCTCACTTCTTTCATTGCCATTATTATACCTGTAGGCTTGTGCAATACTTTTGATACCACACCATAGTTACCATGACCTAGTTCTTCTAAAATTTCCAAGTCGTCCATGGAGATTCTGAATGAAGAGCCATTGGAGAAATCGATACCTCTAGAATGCAATGAGGCCTTACCGGCAAAATTCAACTGGCCTGACTTTATATCGATGTATTTGGCAAAAGGAGTGAAACTGTTGTTATCTTTTTGGACTCTCATTGAGGTTGGTCTTGATGGGTTATCAAGACCGTTCAGGTTCAGGTTCATAGTCATGGGCCTTCTTCTGTTTGGCAAAGTTGTATCTCTCAGTTTGTTCATATGTGAAGAAGCACGATTATTCATCATAGGAGAGCCATTTAGGGAAAGTTTATTGACTTGCTTTTTCAAAGAGTTGAGATCACTATCGACTTTGATGGATTCGGAACTACCACGGGATACAGTTTCGTTCGAAGAGTTGCTGTTCAGAGCGTTCAAATTCAACTTCATACCTCTTCTTTGAGACAATGATAGTTTACTCTTGCTTGAAATTGGTTGAGTTGGAGTAGCAGTCTGAGATGGAATCTTCTGGTTTTCAGCTAGAGTAGGCCTATCTGTATTAACTGGTAAGCGGTATGAGGCAGCGTGAGTTTGGTGGACTTGTTCGTTGGAACCAGGTAATGAAGGTAAAGGTTTGGATGGAGGGTACGAGATAGATGGGGAATCTATACTCGAGGAGTTTGCCGTTCCAGGAGCAAATCCAGGTGCTGTTGCTGTTGCAGGAGAGGAGGAGGAGGCAGTCTTGTTGGATAGAGATTCTGAACTCGAGGAGTTTGACTGGATCTTTTGTAATTTAGACAAGAAGCTCAGATTTTTATTGACAGGGTAGATTGGGGAGATATTGACTTTTGATTTTTCTGAAGTCTTTCGCTTCAAATCGGAATCAGTGCCACTACTCAGGAGCTCTTCCGAATCGTCCGACAAGGTGCTTGTGGAAGTGATGGAGCTACTCTTGTTGAGTCGGAAGGAAGTTCTCCTCATGACGTCGTCAGTGCTATTATTGCTGAGATGCATCTGACTTTGAGCCTGAGCCTGAGCCTGAGCCTGAGCCTGAGCTTGAGCCTGAGCTTGAGCCTGAGCCTGAGCCTGAGCCTGAGCCTGAGCCTGAGCCTGAGCCTGAGACTGGCTTTGAGACTGAGATTGAACTTGAACCTGACTTTGGCCCTGGCTGAGGTTATGGCTGTGGCCTTGAGACGCGACATGAGAGTGCGAATGATTGTTGTTGCTCAATCTAAAGGAGGTTCTTCTTGATAGACAGCTATCGTCGACCAACTTTCTTTCGTCGTTGGGAGAAATGATTGGGGAGCTGAAGGTGCTTGAGTCCAAGCTCAACGGGGTCGACGGGGAGTTGTTGATGTTAGTTGGTAGAACCTTGGAGTCTATTGGGGAGCAGTTCATCAAGTCCTCGTCGTCGTCGTATGGAGCGAGTGATACGGAGGTGTCTAGCGGCTTGTTATTGAAGGAGCTGTAGGAGGCGTCTGGGCCTGCCAAATTGTCTATACTGTTGTTGGAGTGGTTTTTCGACTGCTGCATCTGCTGCTGTCTCTTTGCCTGGAAGGCCATCAACTTTGCTTGGACTCCGGGGTGGATTCCCATGTTCCTCATTGCCTTTGAGGCGGAGGAGGACCTGGACAAGCCGTCTAAGTTCTGAGACATTGTGTTGAGGATGCCGGGTGGGATTAGTAATTAGATGGAGGTATGCTCGTGAACGTTAGGAGTGCAAGGATTAGAAAAGAAGGAAAGTACAGTAAGGAGTGTTTTTTCGTTTTGTTAGGAGAGAATGAATGAACAGAGCGTGTGCGTGTGCGTGTGCGTGTGCGCCAGGGGATATATTGGTATAGATGTGTCGATCTGCTGTGTTCGTCTAGCTTGAACACTGGTGGACCGAGTATAGTGGTATAGGGTTGTGAGTATGAGTACAACGGAAAACAAGGGTAGGCTGCGCCTTGGATGGGCTATTGTCCATACGGGGTGAATGTGTGTATAGCGCGGTGCCGCCTGGGCTGTAGCAGCTTCGGGGGTGGTGGTGAGTGGATGGATGGACAGGTGGGTGGGTCGGTGGTAGGCAGTACAAGGTACCGAATATGCGCAGCGACTTTCTAGCGATTAGCTGGCGGATCTGCTGGGCGGTCTGCGACGTGGCTCACTTCGTGGCAGGGTGGCGGGTGGAGGAAGGATAGGGGGGGGGATAGAGGAGAGTGTGGTGGAGGTGACGGCTGGGGTGTGCGGGGGTGTCTGTGATGCGGGCGTGCTGGAGCAGCAGGGAGGGTGGCGGAGGGGCAGCTGAAGCAGCGAGAGAGCGGGCAGAAGAAGAGTAGAGCAGAGCAGAGCAGAGCAGAGCAGAGGAGGAGGACGACGCCAACAAGCGAGCGAGCAGAGCAGGGCCTGAGACCGAGCGAACAAGAGTTGCTGCCGGGCCAGAGCCACCGACGGGGCCGGCGGTGCTCGCACGCAGCGGGGAGGGGTGAGGGGTGAGGGGTGAGGGACGGGCGGCCGTTGTGCCCAGGTTTGGGGGGGCGGGGCCCTGGCGGAGCGCCCGGCCCGCACGCACGAGGGGCCCCCCTGCAGGAGGAATGCCACGGGGGTGGGCCGACGGACAATGCCCCGGCGGCGGGGGCAGATCTGGGCGAGGGTGAGAGGAAACAAGCGACGGCCAATTGGAGTGGCGAGGCGCTCGGAGTTGGTCGGGTGCAGCCGCGGGGACGGGCGCTGCGCACGCGTAGACGGGGGTGTGCGGGTTGTGCGGGCCCAGCACGGTGGGCCCGCGAGACAGCCGGCACACGCTATTGGGGCAAAACGACTCTGGCAGCTGCAGCTGCAGCGGCGCGGGCGCCGACGGGGCGTGCGAGATACGAGATCTAGGGCCGGACGGCAGAAAGGGGCGCGAGGAAGCGCGCGCGCGGCGGGACCCGCGTCTTGGATCTGCGTGCCAGAAAAAAAAACGTCGCTATCTTCCGAGGAGGCGATCGACGCAGAAAAGTGTCCTCGCATGCACCTGCCCGAACAGGAAGCGCGGGGGACTCGCTTACCGGCCGGAGGACCTGCACCGGCACCGGCGCCAGCCGCAGCCGTAGGGTGCGGCCGTCTGCTATCTCGGCGGTTACCTCCTCCGGGGTCAGATAGGCTTGCTTCGAACCAAGGTAGCCAGCCATGTTCGTTCTCTGACCGTTTTTTTTCTTTTTTTCCACTGCACTTCACCTCCGTTCGAACCAATTCAGTTTAGCTCGGGTCGAGTCGGGTCGTTCCTCTTCTTCTCCGCTGCTTTCTCTCCGGTAGATCTTCTGTTCGGTCCCGCCTTCCCCTCCCCTCCCCTCTACTCTACTCCGTCCTCCATGGAAAAGCCAAGCCTGTGTGAACCCAGCTCGGCTTCCGCACACATCCTGCACCTCCGCCAGCCATGAAACGATCAGACTCCTTCGAGTCGCCCGCCGCAGGCCCCCAGAAGAAGTCGAGGAGCAGGACCGGTTGCCGGTCCTGCAAGAAGTCCAAGGTCAAGTGTGACGAGGTGAGACCCGTTTGCGGGAACTGTCTCCGCTGCGGCAAGAGCTGCGACTACTCCCTCAAGTTGACGTGGGGCGGAAGACCCTACAAGGTCCCCCGGGTGGAAAAGCTAAACCCTATCGCAAGTCTGTCCAGGTCCCAATTAGGAGCTAGTGCCAACAGCAATACCAATGGCACAGCTGCAGGTCCAGTAAAAGCAGTGAAAGTCTCCGCCTCTTCCGACACGGTCAGGTTCCAGCAGCCCCTCAGCTCCACCAGCACCCAGAAAGAGGAAGCGGCGGCAACCGCCCTCAAGCCGTCGTCCTTGAACCCGTCCGAGAACTTGAGCTTTCTCCTGAAAATGTCCGACCCCACGCTGAACATTTCGGGCCTCCTCCACAAGGAAAAGGACAACCGCATCATCAAGCCCCCCCTGCAGGCCGCAAAACTGGCCCCAGCGCCTGCGCCAGTTCCAGCCCCGGCGCCCTTCCATTCGCTGGAAGAGTCCTACACAGACACAATCGCCAAGAAAGAACCTTCTCCGTTTGCAAGCGAAAAAGTGTCAAGCAACATCCAGAATCTAAACAACATGTTAGGCTCCTTGTTCAACGACAAGCTAACCCAACTCTCGCCCTGGTCTTTTCTCGAAGAAATCGACAAATCTGTAAGCTTCCCCTCTGTGGACATACCGTCAGAGTTACAACAAGGACCCAATCCCCGAATAGCGCAGTCGGAAAATATGCCCTTTACAAACTCGCAGCTTTTGCTGAACTCCGAACTCAATTTGATGAACAATGACTTCACCGGCACATCGGACCTCATAGAAGGTTTGGCCGCTGATTTGAGCAATACCCAAGAATTGCCCGAACAACCCTTGCATACCTTCTTCTCGGTACCCATGATTAATGAATCTAGAAAATTTCCAAATGTTCACCAAGAAACTAGTTTGCAGCTCACAACCTCTCCATCACCGCCTTCCACCTCTTCCTCGATATCAGAGATTATGGAACCAATACCCAGAGGCCTACTACCATTGCCGGACATGCTTTTGAATGCTCCATATTTTTACGACTCCTTCCTGTTTTTCACAAACCTAACATCCTCAATTTTAACACCGGCAGATTCAAGCGTCTATGTCAATAACCCTTTCAAAAAAGTCCTCCCGAAACTCGCCATGACAAACAACGGGTTGATGTCTTTGATCGTTGCCTTTGGCTCCGCCCACAAAAGTCTCTTGCTGAAAAAAGACTCTACAGAGATAGTCGACTCCCTATTGGGCAGAGCCTTGTCTGATCTGTTGGTATTGCTCAACAACAAGGAAACCTGTACATCAGATCTAACCTTGACACTAGTCATGTTTTTCACCTCCTTCTTAGCATTCAACTATAAAAGTGATAAATGGAAAGTCCATATGAATGGTGCAAAGCAAATCTTCTTGATGCGAGGTTATAACAAACCCTTTGATAAAATCCTACTAGAATACAAAACTGATGGCTCATTAATTAGCGGTGAAATCAAAAAGTCCAAACTCCTCTATTTTTTAATAAGATGGTTCGCATATCTCGACATCTTCACCAACTTATCATCACCCCTAGAGCCCACTGAGGAAGAGATCAAGAAATACTGCACTAATAGTCCCTCTCATCTAGACTCCTTATCCCCCATATCAGACTCATTCTCGTCTCCAAATTCCTTTTCATCACCTTTCAGTATGATGGATCCTAACAATAATGCCAGAGCCCCTTCAAATGATATACCCGAGCAGAATAATGACCTAGACGCCTCAAATAATGATCCCGACAACCAGATAGATTATGAGGTCGCTGAAACAGAAGATAGTTTGATGAAGGATGAGTCCCACCAAGATATCGATTACATGCTTGGTTTCAAAATCAAATTCTTGCCAATCTTCTCCCAGTTGGGGAAACTAATTAAACGAGTCAATTTGATCAAAAGGTCAAACGAGAGAATGAACATCACTTCCAATTCATCAAACATTGGTCTCTCTCCATCCATAATTGAATCCGCAATCAACATTCAAACGAAATTCCAAAAATTGAAGTACACGGTCTATGAGACGACGGAAACCAAAAGAGCAAAATCGCTTAATGCAGTGGTGGCTTCAAATCATTGCTTCCTATTGATGGGGATGATCCAGTTGTACAGGAGGGTGCTGCTGATGCCTAGAAACTCCAAAATCATACAGGAGATGTGTCTTGGAATATTGGACGCAATGACAAAATATATAGATACCCAGCAGCCAAATTCTCTGGGTTTGATCTTGCCTTTGTTCATTGCAGGATGTGAATGCCAAAACGTGAATTTTCAACCGCTGTTCATCGAAAAGCTACATGATTTCCAAGAGAAAGGATCTGTATCGGCAGAATCTGGAATCGAAATAATGGCTAAATGCTGGCGGACAGGCAGAGATTGGAACGAAATTATGATGGAGTACGACAGAAATGTTGTCTTTTTGTAGAATAATTTCAAAAGAAAGAAATTAGAAATCTTTACTATATAGTGTACACTCCATTCGTGAAAAATAAATACTAAGGAAAAAAAAAGACGAATTAATCATCATCCTCTTCTATATACATTAGAGTAGGCCTCCTACCACTTCTGGAATTCTTCATCTTTTTGAGGGCTTGTAACCGCTTCGTCAATTCATCGCTTCTTTTCAAAGAATTATCAATCGAAATCAGCTCTTCATGCCTTTGCAACCTGAGTTCTGGATCAAAACTGGTGAACAACGTAGTGGCCATTCCTTCACCTTCAGATCTTTTGAATTTCAAAATCTTTGAATGGAATTCCCATAGAGTCGTACGATGGCAGACACTGATCACTGTAATCTTCAAATCTTCTGTAGCGATTCTGTAACATTCACGCTCCAAATCGGAAGAAATACTGGAAGTACATTCGTCCAAAACGGCAAACTTCGGACAGTGGTAGTAAAGACGGATCATGGCAAGTCTTTGCTGCTCACCAACAGACAAGATATCTGGCCATTTTTCAACTCTGTCAAGACATGGGATCATGAAAACGCAGGAAGATGTTGACGCACGGCTCAAATCTTTTTCGATATCATCCTCTTCTTCTAGGTCACTATCATAATCTAGAAGATAATCGAGATTGACTTCACGCAAAAGCTCAATCAAATATTCGTCATCGTGAACAGGGGAAGATGGATTTTCCCGTTTTTCTCTCAAAATCCTATCTCTATAATCATCATAGGAATCAGGGTATATAATTTGCTCTCTTAGAGTACCATAAGTGAAATAGCTTCTTTGTGGTAAATAAAATAAGTCCTTCTTATCATACGGAACTACCAATCTTCCAGGATCCTTGACCTCCCATAATCCTCCCAAGATTCTAAACAATGAGGACTTACCACAACCATTTGGCCCAATAATGAGTAAGTTATCTCCAGGTTTGATTGAAAATGTCAAATTCTCTACTAGTACATTACCGTTTGGAGTGACTAGAGGAATTTCATGGAAGCTAATTTCATCTCCATAGCTGACATTTGGTCCGACTAATAAAGGTTGAGAATTAGCACCAACATCACTGTTACCGACACTACCTTTCCTACTATTTATTGCATTTTCCAATTGGGATGATTCATTGATATCAATTAATTCCTTTTCGAATTCCCAAAGTTCATTAGCGTAACCAGTCATATTCTGTATATTTTTTTTTGACTGGATCAATTTACCCAAGCTATCACTTGCTTTCAAGAGTAAGCTTCTGTTGGCAACAAAGTCAGACGATAATCCTGAAACAAGCTCTTCACTTGGCCTGAAGCCAGCAAAGTAGACCGAAGTGAAAGTTGGGACGGCACACAACATCAAACCAAAAGCGCCTAGAGTGTATTTGAAGATGAAGCTGATGGCAAAGTTATAAACTGCCATTCTCCTTAAGGTCATTCTTTCGAATTTCTCAAACTCAAAATAGGATGTGTCAAGCAAGTCTATCTCCCTAGAGTGACCTTTAGCCAAGGCTATTTCCTCGTTATTGATTATGATATTTGAATGGAATTCATGGAACTTGTTTTCTAGAGTATTTCTCATGTTGTTCATGGTGCTGAAATTTGGAGTGAAGAATTTGAGCACCAAGGTCGATACGTTGGCCACCAGACCTAGCAAAAGGGCCCCCTCCGAGGCGTTTTCACTTGATTTGGCCATATGGTTAGCGGCGATTAGTATGTCCAAGATTGGCGTTAATAGTTGAGAGGGGAGGATGCTGAAACTGTTGGCAAAGTTTTCGACTGTGCTAGTTATTCTGTGGTTAGGGTCTGTGATTGTGGAGGATTTTGAGTTCAATAGCTGGTACAACGTTGCATTGCCGTTGGAAGGTAAGTAGTCGTCCAACATTTTTGTCGTTAGGTTGACCCGAATAGTCTGAGAGAGGAGTTTCTTTGACTTCTCCAATAGGGAATCCGTGATGGAGGTTGGGATACCGAGCAAGAGCCATAGCAGCAAGAACTTGAAGAATTTCTTGAACCTGCGTGAGATCAACGAGGAAACCAAGTTACCGTCCAAAGTTGCTATCTGCAAGGTCAAAAAGGCCTTGAAGAATAGAAGTGCCACTTGCAAGGCAAGCTGATAGAAAGAGTGGAGTGTTTTCGGACTCCTAAGATTGAGCTGGGAAAAGAGGGCCACTGTGGAGGAGTTTTTGAGTTTGTGGAGCAGCTTTTTCACTATTGCTCTTCCTGCAAAGAGAAGCTTGTATTTCTGAGCGGAAGGGCTTTCCTGCTGTGCCACCTTATCTTGTGCATTCTGTCCGCTCTCTCCGCCCGAAGCCGGTTCGACTAAAGGCTTTGATTTCGACTCCGGAAGCGTCTTCGGGTTTGCTTTCGGCCTGGATTTCGACTTGGACCCGTTGTTGAAGATCATATAGATGATCAAGCAGTAGCACACCCGCAAGATGTACTTGCGTCGTTTCGAGTAGAACAACAAGACATTGCGCACAGACTTGATGAGATAGGCATTGCCCTTGTTTAAGTACGCCTGCGTCGAGGAGTCGTACATGTTAATATCGTTCTTATTATTGTTCTTGGTTAGTGATTGTGGTTATGAATATGGTTGCCGGTCCAGCTGCATAAGACCGGATCTACATGCTGCTATACATGCCGCTACACGTGCAGAGCAGACTGTCCGTCGGGCCTGCCCTTTATACGCCGGTGCTGGCCCCATCCCGGCCCAGCACCTCGGAGTAAGGCCGACGGGTGAATCATGACCACGGCCCCGTGCGGGGTTGTCTCGCCCCCCTGCCTAATGCAGCAGCACGGAGTCCCCGCCGGGGGCAGCGCCCGCTCTCTCTGCCGCTTTCTCTCTGGCACGGAGCATCCGTTCTGGCGGGGACACCCTGGCGAAACGCCAGTTGTGCCGGAAACATAGCTCGTGGGCGAAGATCTCGCCGAAGCCCATCATCATGCCGTTGACGAAGGGGAGCACGAGGTTGATGCCGCATTTGAAGAGGAAGTTCCCCAGGCGGCCGAAATCGACGTCGTACTGCGGCCCGACGACGTGCGTGTCCACCACGTCGTGCACTGTCGTGACCGGCTCGTGCTCTCCATCAGTTTCGCCATCTCCTTTGTGCTCTTCTCCGTCGTAGTGTCCGTTGCTGGCGTCGTGGCCGTGCTGATCCTGCTCGGGCGCTTGCAGCACCTTGTTAACGAGCTGAGCCTGCTCGCCCGCCGTTCTCAGCGTGTCCACCGCCTCTACGGCGCCGTGGATCGCGTCTGCTTCTGCGCTGTCCATGCTCTAGTACCCGGTTGCGCCTGGTGTCCCGTGTTGCTCTCCAGCTGTCTTCTCAAGCAGACGATCCGTCTAATGCTCAGCTTGTCACCAGCAGACGTCGTTTCTTCTTGCCCTGGAGAAAAGCTTACGGGGAGCTCGAGGGAGTTACGTAAGCCGCGCCCCCCAGCTCGTCCGGGACTCTGGCCCTGTTCTCGGTCTGCACTCCCGTCCTGAGGGGGGGAGGGCAGGAGGGTATGAATCATTGCAGACAGGACGCATATGGCAGGCAAAAGAGCAGGCTGGCGGGACCAGGGACGTTCGGACGGGAACTGCACGACAGCACACGGAAGAGGCAATGTCGTTGGAGGATAGCTTGTGTTTCCAGAACACGCCAGACAGCCACCACGTCGACGAGCACTACAACCTCGACGACGACACTGAGAACGAGGCCTCCGTCGTGGGCAGAGCGTTGACGGCCATCGTTGACATTGGGTCGAATGGCATCCGGTTCTCCATCTCGTCGAAGGCGCCCCACCACGCGAGAATCATGCCGTGCGTCTTCAAGGATCGGTTGGGCATCTCGCTCTTCGATGCGCAGATTAACGACGACAACGAGAACAACGGGCTGACCAAGAAGCCGATCCCGGACGACGCCATACGGGAGATCATCCGCTCGATGAGGCGGTTCAAGTGGATCTGCGAGGACTTTGGCGTTCCTTCGAACGGGGTCAAAGTCGTCGCCACAGAGGCGACAAGAGTGGCGTCGAACTCGCAGGAGTTCAGAGACAAGATCTACGAGGCCACGGGCTGGAAGGTCACGCTTCTCAGCAAGGAAGAGGAGGGCATCACCGGTGCGTACGGCGTGGCCTCTTCGTTTCACGAGGTGTCCGGGCTCTTCATGGACTTGGGCGGCGGCTCGACGCAATTGAGTTGGATCATCTCCAAGGATGGCGAGGTGAAGATCAGCGAACACTCGGTGTCCTTGCCCTACGGGGCGGCCGCTCTCTCCCACCGCATGAAGCACGAGGACATCAACGACTTGTTCCACGAGATAAAGAGCTCCTACCAGGTCGCGTTCGAGAAGATAAGTCTTCCCCAGGTCCTTATCGACGACATAGAGAAGAACTACGGCACAAAACTTTTCTGCTGTGGTGGTGGTTTGCGAGGCTTGGGCCATTTGTTGATTGCCAACGAGCCAGACTATCCGATCCAAACCATCATCAACGGTTACTCCGCGACTTTCGAGAAGGTGGAGAGCATGTGCAACTACTTGTTGTTAAAAAGAAAGGTCCCTCGGTTCGAGAGTTTCAAGGAGAAGGAGTCCAAGATCTTTTGTGTCTCCAATCGTAGAGAACAGCAATTACCAGCGGTTGGGTTGCTATTGTCTGCAGCCTTCGAGTCCTTACCGAAAATCAGAACGGTTCACTTCAGCGAAGGTGGTGTCCGTGAGGGTGTCCTATACTCGATGTTTTCCAAAGACATCAAAGAGGAGGACCCTATAATCACTGCGACAAGACCGTACGCCCCACTATTGGCACACAAATACATGGATTTACTCAAAACGGGATTGCCGTCTGCTCAGGATGGGATCGTGCCTATCGAGATCGCCAACCGAATAATACCGGCATTGTGCAACATAGCGTTTGTGCATTGCTCATACCCGAAGGAATTGCAGCCGACGGCAGCATTGCATGTTGCCACTTCCGGTATCATTGCAGGATCGCATGGACTGTCACACAGAACAAGAGCGTTGATAGGGATTGCGCTTTGTGAGAGATGGGGAGCTGAGTTGCCTTCCAGTGAGAGCAACTACTATGCGAGTTTGGAAAAATTGGTGATTGTTTCTGCTCCTCGGCGTGGCGAAAAGATGATCTACTGGACAAAGCTCTGCGGTAAGATGATGCATGTTATTTGTGGTATCCATCCAGGTGGTAATATCAGACCGGGTTCCTTGTCATTCCAGTTCAAGAACGATTCCGAGTTAATTACCAACGAAACGTCGGAAGATGAACTTAAGGATAACTGCAAGAAGGACAAAGATATCAAAAGCACGTTGATCATAACGCTACCTTACGATGGAGTGAAATACAGCTACAGTATCAAGAGTAGAGCTCTCGGGTTCCAGAAGAAGATCAAGAAGTTGAACAAAATGTACTCGTGCATCGGCAAAGTGAAAGTGGTTGTTCAACATGATAATATTTAGATTTTTTTACTATATAATTCTTTCTTTAGACACAAATGTATGACCTTTTATTTTCTATCTGATCAATAAACTAATTTTACTTTCATTTTTTTGAAAACAACAAAGTTAAATTCATCTTTTATATAAAGGTTACCTATATAATCGATGTGCAGATAAATGAATAAATAGATAATGAATAAATAAATATATAAAGGGGAGATTATGAAGAAGTACAGAAATATTGGTAAGCGGTGGGTTTAGATTATAGCTTACCGATACCTCTACCTTCACCAAGATCTTCGATGGTTTCGCTGAGAGGCTTTCTGTACAAAATTTCCCAGAAGCCTTGCTTTTTGTAGGTACCGTTTGCGAAATCTTCGTCCAGTGATTTATTTGATTCTTGGTTGTGAATTTTGTCTGTTTGATACATGTATGTGTAGTTGGAGTCGTAAGAGTCAACCAAGCCACCGGCCCAGTTGAATAGACCCACAAAAACTCCCATACCGAGGGCTAAACCTACCTTTTGGTTCAATGGAGATTGTTTGAAGATCGTGGCAACGAGGACACCAGAAGAGGCGGCAAACACTTCGTTGAAAGTTGTTCTCTTTTCGTCTAGGTTGTAAAGAGAGTTGGAGATGAAGCTGTAAGTTCCAAGAGCAAATGGAAGGGATACAAAATGTCTTGGGCTTAATTCGAATAGTTTGAGATAACGTTCTTGACCAGGTCTTGCTGAACCCATTCTGTGTTGGAGCAACCTTCTGACATGCATACCTCCAAGGAAGATGGCAGAGTAGATGGCGATGTTTTTGGTCTCTTTGAAGGTGTCGACAGGTTCGAACTTGGATCCTGACACGTCTTCATCCTTCAGGAAGAAAGGTCTTGGAAGCTTGAGAGACTCCTGTTGTGCTGTCTGTGGGGCTGCTGTTTCTGACATTTTTCTATAGGGACGGAATTTCTATCGAACAGCGGCGGAAGGGGATATGTGTGTTATATTAGACGTGGAATAAGATGAATGAGTGAGTAGCCTTTTTCCTTTTCACTGCAATATTTACAATCTGCGATTCAATCAGGGGTGTAGAAGGGGCTCGGGGAGTAGGGGTTCAAATAAGTGTCAGGACGTATGTGGAAGAACGGACACAACTGATTCTGCCTGTAGAGTGGTGTAGCTTGAACGGGGGGATTCCGGCGCAGTGGGCGTGAGGGTGTTCAAAGAGTCTTAGGTGTGCACCGCATGAATGCTAGCCAGCCTTAGAGTGTGTCTGTGTGTGCTGCTGTTGAGAGGATGAATTTTTGTCCCATTTGATTCCCCTCACTTACTATTCGTTGCTGCCATTTCCCGCGTACGTGCCACAAAGCAAGAAAAGCAAGCAAGAACATCACGTGACACAAATAACCATCCGTGCACCGCAATTGCAAAAGCTTTGCACGTGATCTAAAACTGAAGATAAAAACGGGGCGATCGGCGTACAATTACTTTTTTTTTTCTCTATAACATCTTCCACCTCTTTCTTCATTCAACTGCTCTAATCGGAGGCGCCTGAAGGCGGACAGAGGAAATAGTAAATGCTGCAGCCTGCTGCAGCAAGTCTGGCCTGCATTGAGAGGAAGAGAGCCCTCTTTTCAATTCAATCATCAAACTTTTTTGTCACAAATTGCCAATGGCTTCGAAATTGTCGATTATTTTAATCAAAGGATTAAGCTAGTAGTTCTCCGACATAATGCTCCTACGTTAGATCTTAGTATGGCTGCATATTTTTTTGCAAATCTTTGTGCCCCAATAAACCTTGACAATGATTTGGAGAATGAGCTCTTTTTTCAAAGCTGTAGCGGTCAAAAATTTAAGAATTGAAGATACTTTGCTAGAATTGTAAATTAAAGCAACGGTATTTCTAGGAGGACTGCCGTATTTTATAATTCGGATAAAATGTTTTTTAAAGTAGTTGCTGATGGCTAAATTGTTCAGAACATGTATAGTTAGTGGATGATCTGCCTTCGCAAGATCTTACGATTGACGAAATCCTTACTGTGATCACTAAGTAGTATCAAAAGAAGAATTCATATCAAGAAGTTGCTTCCTCAACGAGGCCTATAAATACTAGTAGTATTTCCTTCTCCATGGAAGTCAAGTTAAGCATTTTACTGCGTAGTTTCATTGTATAACCTTAGTGAATATCACAACTATATAATCTTGGGACGATACGATACCACATACTGTATTGCTAGTGGGTCTTAATTCAACATAAAGGTCGATAAAAGTGCTATCCCTCTTCGAACAGTTGATATTCTTCATTTTGAAATCAGACTATTACGTTGCAGCCACGTAAGCGGACTGTTTGAATAGTTGTTCAAAATGGGGTTGGGTTTTTAAGCATGAAAATCGAAACAATTATAAGCTCCTTGTGAACTTCTCGAAGTTTGAAAATCCAATATCGTTTGACTTTGAAATCTGGGAATTTCAAACGAGTTATAGATTGTTCATGATGAGTATTTTGAAATTTACCATGCAGCCAGCTAGAATACTGTACGCTTGTACTTTTCTGTTCTTTAGTCAATAATTATTGCTAAAGTTGGATATAGGCGTCGCACGTATACATCAGTAAATGATGGTATAGAACTTATTTTTGAGTTATTTTTGTTAGATTTTGGAAGTCCTTTTCATTTACGCTGTGTCAGCCATTTCAGGATTGACATAAGCCCACAAGGAAGATTGCCATTCGATAAACTTTTGAAACTCCTGCATCCCATACTTGACCAGCTGCAATTTTGAAACATTTGCATAGTAATTTTGCACTTCCATATATTTAAGAAGTATGAGAAATTTTGTAATTTTGCGTTTCAAGTATTTTATAATTATTAGTAATAAGTATGACCTTCACAGATTGCTTTTTTTTTGAGTAAGCCACTGACAGATTTAATTAAGACAAAAAGTTTTTCTCAAAAATTGGGTCGATTGTTAAAAAAGGTACATGAAAACCAAAAATTAGGCGGCAGTGTTAATCATAAAAGTTTAGTTGAATAATTGATTCCACAAATATATCAATAAATTCTTCAGCAGTTCTCGAGGAGCTTGGAATTTTGCACTTAGATAGCCTGTAGAGTTATTTCAAGAATAAAACATACACCTTTATTAGGTTCTTAGAGAGCCTGTGCTTGTAGTATCCAAAAAAATATAGCAAACAAATACCAAATAACTGAAAATTTTGACTGAGTTTTAGTAACTTTTTAGGTAGTTGAACTGTGTTCTAACCTCACAGTTCAATTACCCTATAATGTTACTTATTTTAAGCTTTGTTATCGTAGGACTTTTTTGTGAAAGCAACACTTAGTAAAAAAATATTGCCCCCCCAAAAAGAGTCCTAAAACTATCAAGATTTCTTTTTGCACGTGGCACTTTCTTTTGTGTTCCTCTTCTATTGGAAGTGCAGCGGTGCTATGTTCTAATTTGTCAAAATTTATCTCAGTAATCATGGACTCATTGTTTAAAATTCCACTTTTACATTCGTTGGAAAACTTGAAATTTTCAGTTGCAAATGCATAATTGGGAGAATCTCTAACATCCTGGTTCAGGGTATCTCTAGGTTTTAACATTTTTTGCTCCGTTATTCTCTACGGCAGTATTATGGTAAACTCAGTAATTGACAAACAGCGTCTTGGCGACAGAGAAAAAATCTTCGAACATATGGACCCTAGACACGCTTTAGCATTAAGTAACATCTTTTAAAATGAAGCACTATGTATTTCATAGAAATTCTTACTTTATTTCATTAAAAGTGTACCGTTTAATATTCGAGGTACAGAATGTGTCATAAAATGATAAGAATAAGTTCTGTCTCAGTTTCGGGCTGTGCACGCACGATAAGGCGCAACAATAAGCTTCTAATATTTTTACTTTCTGTTCATCACGTATTCCTTTTTCGTTACAGCATCAAATTGCATGAATCTTTTTTTCTTTTCCTTTTTGATAGCCGTAATCAAGAATTCTTTTAGGTGACTAGTTCTTACTATTAAATAGAATGGGGCAAAACAATGCCAGATGGATGGCTATCTTGGAGCAATCACAGTCGTTGCTTCCTCGTTCGAAAATGGCGAGGAAGCCATCAAAAGAAATTAGATTACTATTACGAGGAAAAGAACAATCCAGATCTTGAAGAATCTCTTCAAAATAAATATAAACTCAAGTGTTACAAGAGGTGCCGCTTTTTATACGTTATTGATATCATAAGTTTATTTCTCGTATTTGGATGTGCATCTTTAGTAATATATGGGGCTAAACCAAACGCAATGGATTTGTATGAAGAGATTCTAACTTTCTTGGAGAAGAGGAGTTACAAGACAGAAAACAATAATTCATACAAATAAAATATGTAAATTTTGCAAATTTTCAATAACCAGTTTCCTCAAATACAGTGATTCTGTCTTTATTCAAGAAGGGGTTCTGCTCTTAACGATAATTGGCTGAAATATTTTCAATTCAAGGAATTACAAAGAACTGCTGCCCATCTTAAATGTATATAGAAAGATTATTAATCTTTTCATGATGTGATCCAATCATATGTAAGAAGAAAAATCTTCACCAGATCGGGTGATCTCTTTCCAGATCAAATCTTATGAATATTTGTATATCTTCTTTACCCAAAAAAGAAATATAACACACGCACAACTAAACTATATAAGTCAGTTGACTTTCAAATTTACTGAATCTAATTTGCCTCGACAAATTCTATTTACCAAAAAATGGTTTCAGTATTACATATTAGAGATGTAGCATATATCAGGCAAAAGTTAAAGAAACAACGATAAACGTGACTTTACGAAGGACAGCGATATTGTTAACGATCAAGTAGTAGTACTAAAATACTGTCGTTCTAGCTTTATATTTACTTAAGTTTGAACTACAAAATTCATATGAACCGATAAATCCTTCCTGTATGTCCATAGTTTAGTGCATTTATTGAAAGTCTGTATTTAAAGTCCGAGGACTAAGAAGCAAAGGCTTATCTAACTTAAAGGGCTAGCAAGTCTGGCAAATAAAGATTTTTAATTTTGCTACTACGTGAACTTAACTCGTTCTTTTGATGAATGAGGATAAAACCTCGCAGGAAAAAAAGAAAAGCTTAAATCGGAAGATAATCGTTTAAGGTTGAATTTTGTTCATTTTACAAACCTCACAAAATTGTACACTGTCTTTTCTTCTTGTTGTATGAGAGAATTGGTTTCTAACTCAAACAAGTATTATTTCTGATCTATTATCTTATGTTCTTCGTTTGCCTATTTTGGGCTTTTCTCAAAACAATTCAAGTTAAACTACTAGCTACCTTTTTGCAAACGTCATCGCATCTTATTTTCGGTCGGGCGATCCTTTGTCTCTTAATTTTATTGCTAGATCTGCATTTTGAAGAGCCATTTTTATGGAAAAATCCTTCGATAATCACTGCAAGCATTAGTTCACTCTCATCGTTTTGCAATCGATATAGCATAATTTGACGCCATTATTTGACATGTTCTAAGATGTACCATTTAGTTTTTTTTCACACCAGAGATTATGTTGAGCTCTCGTGCATGCTGTTTTCCTCAATCGTTTTTCTTTTTTGAGTTGATAAGAATTATTCTGGCGTAAAAAAGTCATCTTTTTTTTGAGTTAGTGTGCAAAAGGGAAATTTTAAATTCCGTTTGCCTCACCGGGAAATTTATTGCTGACAACAAATATGATCAGTAATTACTACCGCCCTAGCGCTTTTGGCGTTGCGCCAGCTATGCACGACACGTCAAACGCACACCTATTGTCCTGCGCTTTTCCAGACTGCACGGGGCTATAGACGGTAGCGGGTTTGGCGTTCCAGACGGAACGATATTTCTGCTGCCGCTCTGACAGAGATCAACAGAAATTGAGACTCTGCCGACCCCAAACGGGCAGGAGGCCCGTTTGGGAAACCGCGTCAACAGTACGGCGGTCCTCGACGCGTCCTCTTGGACTGCCGCTTTGGGCGAAATGCCCATGGACGCCGTCCACTCCTGCCCGACCAGTCTAGGCCCAGCACGACGCCAGACCGACTGCCGGCTGATTGGCTCTGCCTCTGCTGCCGCCCACATTGCCCACACTGCCCACCACCAGCCTGCTGCACCCCCCGCCAACATGGCCCTTCCTCTTTCTCCCCCCCTCTCCCGCTAAAAAGACCCTCATCCCCCCTAGCCGGGACACCCGGCGCCAGCTATTGTCATCGGCAACGAGGTCCATTATGCATCGCCGCCGACCCTCGCAATTGCCCTTTTCGGCGCAAATTGCACGTTCGAGAAGATACAGCCGGTTTGCTCGGCTTCGCAGCCTAGGGGTTTCTTTCCCGCTTTCACCCCGGCGGGACCCTCCTATATCTGCGACACCGAGCTCAGCTTATATAGCTGTAACAGGATGGCCTCTTCTTGTCTGAACACGGTCACTACTCTGCTCCCTGGCAGCTTACAGACTATCTCCCCAGCTGTATAGTATACCTATCCCGACTTCGTACACGTACACGTACAAATAGCCTCCACCCCTTCGTCCGGCTGCGAGACTGATACAGCGCATAGACTGCCAACAAAGACCCGCCATCCCACTCCACATCCGAGTCTATCGCAGACAGACAGACAGATAGTCAGGCAGACAGATAGTCAGATAGAGAAAGCGACGACAACTGCTGAGTTTTCCCTTCCACAGACCGGATCCACCCCTTTATTTGGCCACATTCACGTTCCGCCTTCCAGCTCCGCTCCGCTTGTTTTTT
Source organism: Pichia sp. NRRL Y-27259 (assembly GCA_030563085.1). Lineage (NCBI taxonomy): Eukaryota > Fungi > Ascomycota > Pichiomycetes > Pichiales > Pichiaceae > Pichia > Pichia sp. NRRL Y-27259. The sequence continues at coordinate 54,313 of JAKUBB010000011.1, forward strand.
ATGACCGTTTGATTTTTAATCACCCATCATATATTATCTCACTATCAAGGTTGTTATAATAGCCGAGCATAAAAGTTTGTTCCGAAAAAGCCATCTGGGATCAACTCACGCTCAATTTGACCAACGCAGCACGCATATCACCACCATTTCCGTTCCTTACACCCCAAAGGGAAGATAAAACAGTACACAACAATAAGCATAGTCACACTCAACCCGATGCTCCTCCTCAGTCAGATATTTGTCTTCATCTTTCTGTTCTTCGTGATACTACTGAACATACGCTCGCTGGCCAACGATGGCGACTTTATCACAGACATCAACTTTGCCAACGAGGAGTCCACACATGACCTCTCCTTCTTCTCCGCAACATCTAAAATAACCATCAAGCAGCAGTTGAAGTCAAGGCTACCAAACATCCACGAGCCTTTGAGGGACCTGAAGTTTGGAAAGCTGAACTTCTTGCACACAACCGACACGCATGGCTGGTATTTGGGCCATTTGAACCAAAAACAGTATTCCTCAGACTGGGGGGATTTCATCTCCTTCCACTCAAACCTCCTGCAGAACTTGAACAGCCAGGATTCAGACCTCTTGCTCGTCGATACCGGAGATAGACACGACGGAAATGGTTTGAGCGATTTGACATATCCAAATGGAAAATTGTCCTCCAAGATCTTCATGATGCTGGACTACGACCTCATTACTGTCGGTAACCATGAGTTGTACAGAGAAGAAATCAGTAAATACGAATACGAGAACTTGGTTCCTAGATACGGCAATCACTTCATTTCCACCAACGTCCAATATTTGAACGATGACGATGAATGGGTCGTGTTTGGAAATAATACCCATAGATATTTCGAAACTAAAATCAACAAATACAAGATCTTGAGCTTCTCGTTCATGTTCGACTTCAAGATGGGTAATAAAAGAGTCAACGTTATCCCAATCACGGAGATAATAAAGCAATCTTGGTTCATCGAACTGGTTGAAGACTACTCTTCAAATTATGAAGTCGATGCAATTGTCCTCTTTGGACACATACCTGTTGCCCATGATTGGTTTGAAATGAGCCAACTACACACTTTCTTTAGATCCCATTTCCCTACAACATATATTCAATATTTGGGAGGCCACTCCCATATTAGAGACTTCTCAATCTTAGACCACTTATCGACCGGCTTGCAATCAGGTAGATACTGCGAGACTGTTGGATTCCTGTCAATCAATGATTTGCCAACTGATGAAGAAAACAGGGAAAACTACCTTTCAAACAATGTCCATAGAAAATACATTGATTTCAACCTACATTCCTTCATGCACCACTCCAACCATACTGTTTTGGATGATTTTAACACTGAAAAAGGCTTGTTTACATCAAAAGAATTAGCCAGGTACAGTAAAGATTTGCAGCTAGACGAAGCGTACGGAACTGTTCCTCACAGTTATTACATTTCTGCAGCGGATTACCAGAACAAGGATGAAAAATCATTGCTAAGATTTTTGGAGGATGAGATCTTGATCCAATTGCAACCAAAATCTTGTAATAACAAAATTGATAAGTTGCCAACACTATCTGATTCCAACGATAGAATCATTTTAATCAATACGGGCGGAATAAGGTATGATCTATATAAGGGTGAATTCAACAGAAACTCTTTATTCACCGTTTCTCCGTTTCAAAACATGTGGAGAGTTTTACCTTCGGTCCCTACAAACATTGCCCTCAAGTTGAAGGGTATCTTGAATGACAGAGAATACATTATCAACTCCGACAAAGGGATTAATCTAAAGTCCCCATATCAATACGCAATCGAGAGAAAGCATAATATAATTAATCCTAATAAAATTTCAAGTAATAATACTAATGAATTTAATGCCAATGTTAATGATAGCAAAGTGAGCCTCAACTCTAACTATAAATCTAATACCAATAATGACGAAAATAATGCCAAAGATAATGAAGTTTTCGTTGTCAATAATCTTCAAAGTAGCAACAACCATCTCACCAATTTCAAAGGTGACCATCGTTTGCCACTTTCTTACGGTTACACTACAACCGATGATAGCGGAATTCATGGAGATGATACCATTCATCGGAGGCTAATGTCCTACTACGTTCCAAACGTGATACAATCACATGAAACTGTTTCGAAAGAATCTGTTAGTGAGTTCACCACTGTGGTCTACTACGATTTTATTGAACCTTTCGTCTTGGATGCCTTGAGAGAAGCCTGCGATGGCGATGAACAGTTATTTGAAAGATTATCGATAGCCGTCCAGTACTACAACGATTGTCCTGTTGAATACAATTTGGGCCAATTATTGAAAAACTACGCAGTTAACAACTGGAACTGATACCCCCATTTCACTTCATTTCCCCTTTTTCCCATTTTTTCTTGTCTTTTGGTTCTGTTTCTTTTACTTCTTGATTCCCACGTGTCTTTTTTAATGCCAACTTTCGTCCTTTCGTTTTTTCTTACCCCCTTTACTTCAATTTGTACATTTCACGTTTCCTTCGTTTATACACACACCTATTACACTTAACCTATTTTTTTTCTTTCCTGCCTTTTTTTGTTTTTACTTGACGTCCTATGCATTTATATACTTCCGAAAGATTTACTTATATATCAATAAAATCTAAACTATAATATTACAATTATTCACTCCTACATTATAATGTGCTCTAATTCTTATCAATCAAAGATTATAAACTCAATCACGTGACATGTGTTGCTATACCCCTCGCACCGCACGACAGAGCCTTGCAAGCCCTCGTTTGAAAACTGGCAAACCCTTTTTTTTCCGCACCGGCGTGGAGACGCACCTCGCGCAAAGAACGGAAACCAGCGACAGAGGACGAGGGAGCAAAGGTATTTCAACAGTTGAAAGTCTTTTTTTTCTCTTCCACCTTACACATACTGAACTTTGCCAATTTGCGATTAAACTTATTCCTTTAATTTCAACAACTAGCACATTACTGATTCAAAATGGGTAGAGGACCGTATGTATGGATTAGTGGCTAATGGATTCGAAAGACTCGTTAGACTGGTTCTAATAAATTACAGATGGCAAAAGGTAAATATTCTTACTTTTATTTTTATGAAGCCGTTTACTCTGTACTCGGTTATGTTGTTTGAGGTCTTATTGAATCTCGAGCAACCTATGTCTTTGTTGACTGAAATTCTATTTCGGCAAGAAAGACATATGAAGGGCTAGTTATGCCCAAAGAAACTTCCTTTCCTTCTGCTCTGGAAAAAGGGTAGATGGAGGTGGTGAGAAGTGAAGAATATTTTCCTGCAAAGGTGATTCTTTTTCTTTGTTAAGGAGAAGCCATCACGTTAGCTATTGTATTGTTAGGTTTTTCTGGAAACAAATATACTAACAATCTTTTCAAAAACCGTTTTTGATCTATTACAGAAAGCACCACTTAAAGAGATTAGCAGCTCCAAGCCACTGGATGTTGGACAAGTTGTCCGGTGTCTACGCACCAAGACCATCCACTGGTCCACACAAGTTGAGAGAATCTCTTCCATTGATTGTTTTTATCAGAAACAGATTAAAGTACGCTTTGAACGGTAGAGAAGTCAAGGCTATCTTGATGCAAAGACAAGTCAAGGTCGACGGTAAGGTTAGAACTGACACTACCTACCCAGCTGGTTTCATGGATGTCATCTCTTTAGATGCCACCAACGAAAACTTCAGATTGATCTACGACATCAAGGGTAGATTTGCCATTCACAGAATCACCCCTGAAGAAGCTGCTTACAAGTTATGTAAGGTCAAGAAGGTTCAATTAGGTAAGAAGGGTATTCCTTACGTTGTTACCCATGATGGTAGAACCGTCAGATACCCAGACCCAGCTATCAAGGTTGGTGATTCTGTCAAGATTGAATTGGAAACCGGTAAGATTTCCGACTTCATTCCTTTCGAAACCGGTAAGTTAGCTATGGTTACTGGTGGTCGTTCTTTAGGTAGAGTTGGTGTCATCACCCACAGAGAAAGACACGAGGGTGGTTTCGACTTGGTTCACTTGAAGGACTCCTTAGACAACTCTTTCATTACCAGATTGTCTAACGTTTTCGTCATCGGTAACGAAGCTGGTAAGCCATACATCTCTTTGCCAAAGGGTAAGGGTATCAAGTTATCCATTGCTGAAGAAAGAGACAGAAGAAGAGCAATGCAAGGTTTATAAGTTAGTCGATTATTAATTTAATTGATTCCTTTATGTAACTACTACTTCTTGTGTATTTATTCACCTTGGAATAATAATTTCCTTTTTTTAATTTAAGTTTAAAGGTTTTGGGTTTATGAACAGAAACAAACGCTTTATCAAAATTCTTGAAAGCTTACTATTTATTATACTGTAAATTTTCGCTATACTTTGACCTTCATTAAACGAACAATTCTAAAACAATAAACTATGTACATAAACTAACATCATACCCCAACAATGTTCATCTCTTAAATGGATACTCGACATCTTCGTCCTTTCTCTTCCAGATCTTCTTCTTCTTCTTTGTTGGAACGTACTCAACAAATATGTTTTCGCAGTTCTTCTTTTTGAACTTCTTGATAAATCTAGGATCCCATAGCTCGGAGGCAATACCCAAGTCTTTACAGCATCTCATCAAAGCGTTACTCTTACAACCCTCTGTTGCAGTTGGTATGCCCTGTTCCTTGAAGAAAGTCTGTTCACCTCTAGCAATAGACACCAGTCTTCCATGGATAACCAAACCATATTCCCTTGTAAGTAGTCCACCAAATTCTTGCATCTGTATCAAAGTTTCGGATCTCGGTGCCAGCCCCCATGCTCCTGCACCGAAGGCTCGATTCAAAATCCTCCTGTACTTGATTTCAGGAAGATACAACAACCCATCAGGAGTGATTTCAATATCGTCATCTGGAAGTTCAGTGTACAAAGTCTCCTGTGATTCCTTACTGAATGGTTCGTTACCTAATCCGTGAAACGACTCTGACCAGTTTTTCGTTGAATCGCTGGCTTGCTGCTGCGAAAAGCTGAAGTCATTCAAAGACTTTGTAAAGACATCTCCTATTGTAGTGGCTCCAGATTTAGTCTCAGAGTTGAAAGATTTGGCGCTTGAGCTGAAATCACGATTAATGTTGATGACAGGATCCATCCCCTTGCCGGACTTGGACCCTACGCTACTAGATGCTATGCTCTCAGAAACATCGTTCTTGCTGTTATTCGCAGTACTAGTACTCTTAGAAGCACCAGTGTTTCCCGAACTGTTGAAAGCTTCGAACATTTCGTTAGAGGAGATAAGGCGCCTTTGCGAAGGCACCATTGAGAAAACTTTTCTCACATAAGACGCCCTTGCCGTCTTCTGTAAGGTATGCGGAAACATTATATAGATTCCAAGTTAAGATAGTCAGCTCCTTATTGCCCCCAGCTGTTACAAACAAGTCGCCTTTTGCTATCAGATATTCTTCCAACTTATCTATCTATCAGACCTGAAAAGCGTACCAGTCCATACACGCAAAACGCGCTCAAGCAGTGTTGTGCATCGACGCGTCGCCACACTGGCTTTTTTTTTTTTCACGTTGACGTCTACGCTTTCGGAATACGTTACGTGTCAATATACATACACCATCTCCACTACAGGAATATTCCAGGTCTTACCACTAAAGTGCTCCACACTAGTTGCCGCAAGCAAGTACGCAGTCTCAAGCACACGGAAATGGCTCCTAAAGTGGCTTCGAAAAAAGTCACCGTCAAGAAAGTCCCTGTTTCGGCGGACCTGGACCTTGCCAAAGACGATAAAAACATTGTTTCCAGCTCCATTGACCCATCAATGGAAAAATGGTACAGCGTTGCCAACCTTGTGATGACGGCTATTGCCTTCTTTGCAAGATTCTACTACATATGGTACCCAAGTGAAGTCGTTTTTGATGAGGTTCATTTTGGTAAGTTTGCCTCATACTATCTCGAAAGAACGTACTTTTTCGACCTCCATCCTCCATTTGCCAAGCTACTCATCGCTTTTGTAGGCTGGCTTGTTGGCTTTGACGGCAAGTTCAAATTCACAGACATTGGTGATAGTTACATTGACAACTCTGTCCCATATATCCCACTCAGAGCACTCTCTGCCGTTTCGGGAACTTTGACAGTTCCTTTAATGTTCTCAACATTGAAAGAGTGTAACTACTCGATTTGGGCCTGTATTGTGGGCTCTGCCATTGTTGCTCTCGACAATGCTCATGTTGCAGAAACCAGATTGATTTTACTTGATTCCACGTTGATCATCTCCATCGCTGCATCCATGTACTGCTACGTCAAATTCACCAAGCTGAGAAAGGCACCATTTTCCGTTGACTGGTACAAATGGCTCTTCATGACCGGTGTCTCACTTTCATGTGTCATCTCGACCAAATACGTAGGTGTCTTGACATTCTTCTCAATTGGAGTTGCAGTTGCAGTCGATTTGTGGCAACTCTTAGATCACAAAACAGGATTGAGCATAAGACAATTTTTTAGACACTTTATTGCTCGTTTCATCCTTTTGATTGTTGTTCCATTTTTTATCTACCTTGGCTGGTTTTACATCCATTTCGCAATCTTGACCAAATCCGGTCCGGGTGATCCATTCATGAGCTCTGAATTCCAAGAAACCCTTGGCGATTCGCTCCTTGCAAGAGAAGCAAAAGAGGTGAATTACCATGATATCATTACCATCAAGCACAAGACCACCGACTGTTTCTTACATTCTCACCCTTATAGATACCCATTACGTTACGAGGATGGCAGGATCTCATCTCAAGGACAACAAGTCACTTGTATGAATGCCGACATTGACAGTTTAGGTGACCAATGGGAAATTTTACCAGCAAAGCCATTCAAAGGTAACAAGCTTGGACATCCAGTCTTACAAGGTGACACTTTCAGATTGAAACACATTGAGACTGAAGGTTATTTATTAACTCACGATGTTGCATCACCACTTTATCCAACCAACGAAGAATTCACCGTTGTTCCGATTGAGGAAGGTGATGGCGCAAGTTTCAATGACACGCTGTTCAAATTCGATCCTGTAGATAAAAAACTTGATGCATATTTGAAAACCAAAAGTTCCATTGTCAAATTCTTACACGTGCCCACTGTTGTTGCCATGTGGACCCACAACGATGTATTGCTACCAGAATGGGCTTTCAACCAACAAGAAGTCAATGGTAATAAGAACATCCAAGAAAATGAAAACAACTGGTTCATTGATAAAATCATTGGTTTAACTGGACCAAGAGCTGAGTTTGTTCCAAAGCCAATCAAGAAATTACCATTCTTAAGAAAATGGTGGGAATTACAATTCTTGATGTTTGAACATAATAACAATCTATCTTCTGAGCATCCATTTGCATCACAGCCTGGTGAATGGCCACTTTGCATGTCTGGTGTTTCATTCTGGACCAATAATGATTTGAGGCAACAAATTTTCTTTATTGGTAACATTCCAGGCTGGTGGTTTGAATGTGTCATGATGGTTGCGTTTGTCGCCATTGTTGCATTTGATCAACTGACAGTCCATAGAGATGTTCACATTTTAACAGAAAGATCCAGAGCTAGACTTTATAAGAATATTGGATTCTTTTTCGTTGCGTGGATATTACATTATTTCCCATTCTTCTTGATGTCAAGACAAAAGTTTTTGCATCACTATTTACCAGCACATTTACTGGCTGCCTTATTTGCAGCTGGGTTGTTGGAATTCCTATTCACTAACAACAGAACAAAGGAATGGGCCACTCCATCTGAAAAGCCAAACACTTTGAATACATTACCTTTCGTTTCATTTGTGGCTCTTTTGCTGGCCGTCCTTGTATCAGGATTCATCTTCTTTGCGCCATTGACATATGGTAACGTTTCCTTGACCGTTCCGGAGGTCTTGAGCAGACAATGGATGAGCATAAAATTACACTTTAGTAAATAAACCAACTGTTCAGTTCCTTCTTCCACGGGATAATTAGTTTTTTCCATATATGTTTTAAGAATATATCTACGTATAGAAATAAAGAAAACACGAAACTCTTGCTATTTTATAAAGGCCGTAAAGGAAAAGGTAAAAATCTGTGCAATCTATTAGTTATTTCAATGAAGTCCTGCTCTTCTTCTGGGGTGATAATTGAATGCCGGATCATAAAATCGACTATAATGGCGGCACAATTGCCCTTGAACTCACCCAGCAAAAGTTTTTCTTCTATTTCTGCGATACTCATCAACTTAAAATCCTCAGACTCATGGTCTACGGGGTGAGGGATGACATCCGGATCCATTTCTAAATCATAAACGTACTCTACTTCGGGTTGAATCAGACCTGCTTCAGAAAAATAGTCTCCTGGCTTTACCTGGTAAAGGTATGAGACGACACCACAAGAGCTTAGTTTTTTGCTAACGTAATCTTTCCGCAATCCAGCTTCTTCGTAACATTCTTTGAAACACGTTTCCAAGGGACCGTATGGATAGCCTAGGCCTCCTGCAACAGTGTTGTCCAACATGCCCGGATAAGTCGGCTTGTCAGCAGCTCTTCTAGGAACCCACAACTTGTACTCTCCATTGGGTAGCTTCATATATCCATTGATATGGACTCCATACATCACGAGACCAAAAAGGGGACACATGGCACGCTCTAGATGGAAATACGGTTTTCTATCTTTGCTAAAGATTGTATATTTTTCGTTTCTCCAACCATACAAGGTTTCAAACAGTGTCGCTGATCTCCATGTGTTTCCTATGATTTCGAGGGCCTGTTCACGAGTCTCAATAGTGTCCAGAGAAGGATGGAATCGAACTGTGTTATTCAAGGCAGAGATTTCAAAGAACTGTGGATACGCTTCTAGCGCATTGACCACTGGCAATAGCATATAACCTAGCTGAAAAAATCCGTCATGTGATATTAACGTGTATACGCTCTGTCTGAATTCAGTGTATCCTGTTTCATGTGGGTACGGAACAACGTCCACCTTTTTGATAAGCTCTAGGCAGGATTGCATATGCTGTCTGTGAATCAACTGCTATAATCTCGAGAGAACTGAATAGCGTCCAAATTATAATGGTACCGATGCAGGACGTATTGAATTGAAGTGGATTCGTCTACGGGCCCATATGGAATGGCCCCAATATTCTTTTTTTTTATCAACTTTGACATACCGTTGGTAAAAATCGATTATCTCAAAGTGTATTGATAGCGAAGACGTTAATTTATTGGTTCCTGTTTTTTTTTTATAAAGTCGTAAAATACCAAAAAAAAAAAAAATCGCTCGAGGTGTATATTAATTATCGTCTAATCAGACCGGGTAGATTTTTCAACGCAGTCCATTAAATATCCATTTTTCACTTCAGTTTCGCCAAACTGAACCTTGTAGTTATAAAATAGGTCGTAATCGTAGCCGCTTTGAGGCGGGACCTCGTCGCCCTTCGTCAACGTGTAGTGCACTGAGACGGCGTTGTTTTCCGACGCTATCACGCCCGAGACGGCGCCCTGGTGCTGTAGTTGGTTCAGTCTGGAGTAGAACTTGAACAGTGATTTCATCCCGTTGCTGCCCATCAGTTGCATTGCAAACTGGAGCTTGATGTATGGCTCGTCTTCATTTACCACTAAATGGAGACTGGAGGCCTTTTCTGGCGTTTCGAGTTTGTAGGTTTCGTTTTCCTCCATTCTCAGTGGGTCCCGCGTGTACTCCAAGTCCCCAAGCTGGAACAGGGTGCTGTGGCTGTTCTGCGGTTGCTGGTGGAGCGTCTGGAACAAAAGAGGCCTGTTTTCATATGGTTGTTGCCGCCAGGCGGACTGCAGCGAGGACAACCTGTTCGACACTTGATCCATATCGACCTGTGTGTCCAGCAGCGTTTTCGAAAGCGTTGGCGTCGGCAGCTGTGACGAAGGGTTGGAGACGCATATTGTGTTGAACGTCTCCACCAGCCGGTTCTTGTTCTGCGGCGAGAATATGCTGATGAAAATGGAGCTGTTTTCGGTCGTGAGGTTATTTATCTCGGAGCTGAGCGAGGACGACGCAAGACAGCTCAGGTGCTGGCTCGCTTGCAGAATGTCCACGAGAGAACGTGCAGGAAGAAGCCCCACTACCTGCAGCTGGAGCTCCGTTGGGAGACCCTGGAAGTTAAACAAGGACATCACGGTGATTATTCTTCGTGTGTTCTCTGCTATTTCGGAAAAAAATTGCACCTTTTGTTTGTGTTTGCAAAACACGGAAAGCGTTCAGTTCGGATAGAGAGAAGTAGTGGTGGGAGGAGAGCAAATAGAGAACCGAGGCCTGATGGCTTTTATCTACGACATGACGGAAGGAGGAGCAGCACACCGTTATGGCACGCCGTTGTGGCCTGCTTCTGCTTCTCCCTCTCCCTAGATCAGGCTATCCTGCCCTGAATCATCGTCTTCTCCGAACCTCGCTGTTGCCTCCGTTTTTGCACGAGGACGCCCGGAGCTTTCTCCCGCGTCTCCGGGCCCCGGACTTCTACGAGAAAAGAAAGAATTGCGCCGATCGACGCAAAAGGAAAAGTTACCCGGCCGTGGAGGGCGACTCCACTGAGGATTGGCGAGGAGAGTAGACAGTTGGAACATGGACGACCACTGAAAAGGGAAGCTGTATCGATGGATGGGGAACTAAGCTGCAACAGGGAGTTGAAATACGCCAGTTTGGACACACACAGATACACAGACAAGATGTTTGCGAAGCGTGGTGCCAAGGCGTTTAGCCAGGTGAGATATATGGCCACAGAGGCCGGGGCCGGCGATGCGCCAGCCAGCAACGGGAAAATGGAGAACTTGCTGGAGAAGCTCGCTTCGATCACCAGCAACGGTCCTGCCGGCACCCCGAAGGAGACGATGCTGGGCAAGCAGAAGGGCAAGAACACCAGAAACAACCGGAAACCGAACAACGCCAACAACCAGCGGTCTGCCAAGGGGAACAGAAAGGACGCCTCGAGCAGGAACAACAACAACAACAACAACAGGAACAAGAACTTCGAGAGAAATAACCAGCGGAGAGGTACAGGCAGACGCGCACACACGGTGCAGACGGTGTCGCACTTTGACAGATTCAAGAACCCAAAGAAGTCCTCGACCGCGTCGACTAGAGCGGACAACCCGTTGAACGCAGACGGTCTCTCCTTCGCCGACCTGCAGGAAGCGAGAGCCCTCTTCATCAGAAGAAAGGTCGCCGAGGGCAGCCCAGCGAAACTGCACACAGGAGAAGCCGCTGTCTTTGACTTTTTCTACTCTCGGGCCGTCCACAAGGCCGCCAAATACGACTCGAAGGCCGACAAGTTCGCCCAGTTCGAAGAGACCCCAGAAGTCTACAGAGCTGCCGAGGTGAGTAAGCCCGACTTGGAGCTGTCCAAGGACAAGATGGGCTACGACACTAAGTCGCGTGTACTCAGAGCCTTGGAGCAAATAACCACAAAGAGAGGGTTCAAGCTGAGCGACATCGAGAAGAAGAACGACAGCTATCTCCCATACACCGCGCTCCTCTACCCGTACGCCAACACCACGTTGCCAAACAACTTGGAAAGGCCACGTGCCAACCTCAAGAACCTTGCCAGCGTGCCAGAGGAGGAGATCTCCGCAACCATTGCCTCCGTGGTGAGGGGCCAGAGACCAGACCTTGTTTATAACCCTCAGGAAGACTTCAAGACCGAGCCACTGAAGATCAACGCACAGGTCGTTGTCAACTCCTTGAACAGAAACGCACAGCTCAAGGTCGACAACCTCCACAAGTCCATGGCCAAGGTCATGTTGGGCCAGCAGCCGATCAAGACGCTTCCACAGCCGGTCTTCCCTCCAAAGAAACTCTGATCCTACTTCCTGTTTATACACACCTATAGTACTGCACCTTTATATATAGAAGCCAGCTCCAGCTTTGCTGTAATGCATCCAACCAGTAGCTTCTGTCGTAGACCGGCCGATTCTTCTCTTTTCTGCGTCGACCGGCGCACCCGCCCCAAAACCACACTCCGGATCCTCACTTTTTTTTCCCAACTTCCAAGTTTTCCACCACCTCTCGCTCTGGTGAAGTCGTGGAAAACGGTCGGTGTTCAGGACACACTGTGAAGAAAGATTGACACTCTGCAGTAAGGTACTTCAACTTGACCCCCAGGGACCACCACTCGAAATCAGACATACTCCCAGCCATGTTGACCCCCGTGAGTAGACGTATGTTCTCGAGCTCAAGAATAATACTGCAAAAAGAGCTTTCCAGCGTGGAGTCGAAGAAGCTCAACCATGTGCAATATTTACTAAAGTACTACGATCCTGAAGTTGTTGACTCGATCTTGAAGGCCGAAAACGTGATCGATCCAAAGCATTTTGCAAAGAGACAATTGAATCCTGTGCAGTTTGCGCCTCATTTCCTCACAGACTTCACCAAGAAGAGCAAATACTTTGATCATGCCATAGGGGAGTCAAACTCCTTCACTAAAGTAACGCAACCGAACGAGGTGGACGTCCCAAAGAACCAGATTCTAGACACAGAAGGTAGCGAGAAGCGTTCGGAATTGGGCGAACTTGCAAAGAAGTTGTCCCTTGCTACAGGCTTTAACGAAAGATACATCATGGGCTTGAAAGTGAAAACTTTACTTTTGAAAACCGTCAGAAACCAAACCTCAAAGGGTAAAATCAACTCTTTCTACGCCTTGGTGTGTGCCGGTGATGGAAATGGTATGTTGGGTATCGGAGAGGGTAAGGACCCTGAGGAACCAGGTACCGCCATCTTGAAAGCTCACTGGCAAGCAGTCAAAAACCTTGTGAAGGTGCCAAGATTAGAAGATAGAACGATCTTCGGTAACATCGAACACAAATTTGGTGCCTCAGTTGTCCACTTGAGATCTTCTCCGCCAGGTTCTGGCTTGAGATGTAATCCTATGGTTTTCGAACTGGCACAGTGTGCAGGTATCAAAGATTTATCCTCCAAGGTTTACAGATCCAGAAGCAAGATGAACGTTGTCAAATGTACCATGGAGGCTCTTCTCAAGCAGAAGACAACCGAAGAAATGGCTTTGGAAAGAGGAAAGAAGGTGGTCGACTTGAGAAAGGTTTATTACTCTGTCGAAAAATAGAATCCCCGCTACACTCGTCTGTGCTATTTATAAAAATAGATGCCGTTATCTAATTTTTCTGTATATATCAACACTCAAATGAGAACAGGTTTTCGGTGTGTCTCCATCATAATAAAATATTATTACATTCTTGAACATTTCTCATTGTAGTAAAAACGGAGGTAGTTTATATCTATCTAGCTGTCTATATAACACCAAATAGAGCAGGAGAATATTAGTAAATCAATCTCGGGGAAATCATTTCTTCTTGGTCTTCTTTTGAGTAGCCTCTGCTACCAACTCCTCAAAGATCTTTGCCTCTTCAGCTTCCCATTTGGATCTCTCCGCGTTCTTGAATACTGTACCGATAATTTTCAAGGCTTCTGCTCTCTCGACTCTTTTCGAAAGTGGTACAGTTTCGTCGTAGAGCACATTCGAAACCACTTCTCTCAAATTAGAAGAAATTTCCATGTGCGATCCTTTCCATGCAGCAGCTATTATCTTGCCCATAAGCAGTTTCTCCATCTCTGCTACTTCTTCTTCAGTAGGAACGGGGCCCTCCTCTTCCTTTTCCTTCTCCTTACCTTTGGCATCCGCAGCAGATTCTTCCTTAGTTTTCTCAACGTTTTCATCAGCTACCGACTCCGTGGAACTTTTACCATGTTTTGCATCCTTGCCCACACAGTCTTCATTGTCCGCTTCCAAATCTGCACCACTCTTCGCCTCAGCTCCCTCCTTTACGTCAGCCTCTTCTTCACCAGTTTCATTACCCTTAGTGGCTTCTTTTTCTCTTCTCTCGTTCATCTTTGCCAACTGCTGCATCGTGCTCTGTGCATCTAGAGCAATACTTATAGTGGAGTACGTATCCTTGATTATCCCACCCTTTTCTTTCAACGTGCCAAACCATCCACCTATACATAGAAAAGTGTTTTGCGATTTCAGAAATGTGTTGGCCTTGTTGTAGTAAATGGTACCGATGGTGTGCAACAACTCCAATCCAAAAGACTCCATCTTGAGGTTTTCAGCTTCCAATCTGAACTTCTCTTGGACAGATCTGACAACGTCTTCTGATTTATCAGTTTCGGTGTACAGTGATAGTCTATTGATCAATTTGTTGGTTAACTCGTCTTGGATCTTCTCCCTATGTTGTCGCTGTTCCTCATCGATCCTTTCTCTTTCTGCATCGTGGAGCTTTTTCCTTTCTGCATCCAATGCCTTCTGCTGCTCTTCTGCACTCATATTGCTCAGCCCTTCGTCACCCAAATATCTGCTTGAAGATATGTTTGTTTTGTGGGTCTCATAATATCGGTCTGCTTCTTCTTGCTCTAGCTTATTGGCTTCCTTTTCTGCCTCCTGCGTCTGTTCCAATTCCATTTCTTTGGTGAGGTTTTTCAACAAGGTCAATTCACCGACATATGGCACGAACGATTCACCACCGAAAATGTCATCGAAAAACTTCTCAGGATCAACCATCTCTGCACCCCCATTTTCTTGAATACCCACCTGGTCATACCTCACCCTTTTCTCCTTGTCACTCAACACCTGATAGGCTTCACTTATCTTTTTGAAAGTTTCTGCTGCCTGCTCATTCCCCGGATTTTTATCTGGGTGGTACTTGATGGCCAGCTTTCTGTACGATTTCTTGATCTCAAGCTCTGTTGCCGCACTTTTGACTTCAAGCAAGTCATAGTAAGTGGTGTCTGCCACCATAGCGTCTCGTCAATGAATAAAATAGTACAAAAGGCTACAGTTTTTGCTGCTACCGCTGTTCCTGTCCTTCCCAGATATACGAATTGGCAACACTTATCGTATCAGTGGCAACAGTAAATTTTTTTCTTCTCTCTCCTTCTTCAGACGGAGGCCTTTCGACAATAACGCGATGTTCATAACAAGATTACATAAGCTCTATGTATGTATGTATGTATATTAGAGTCCTGCTCTTCTCTTCTTTTGAGCAGGGTTGCAAGGCTCCCCATGAAGAATGTCCTCCTTCACAAGGGTGTCTGCTTGCACTCTCTTTGGAATGTACTCAAGAATCGAGTCCAATTCATCGTCGTGAGGAACCTTCACCACACCGTTATCGTCACCCATGATGATGTCGCCTGGGTTGATAATCTCAGTGAAAGGCTCCGGGTACCCATCGATCAACACCTCGACGGGAACGTTGATGCCAACCATCTTCACAACAGGTCCGTGTGCCGCTGAACCCAAACCGTAGGAAAACACATCCCTGTGGAGCTCCAAGTGCTCGTCGATGTCTCTAACCCTTCCGAAGACAACCGTTCCCGTGCTCTTCAAGTACTGTGCTCTCGTGGACATCAAGCCACCATAGAGAGCGTTGGACATTTTAGTGAACGGAGCGTCTTTCTTCTGGAGGTTCAAAGTTGTGGCGATCACCAAAACAGAGTCCTCCGGCAACTTGTCGATATAGCCGCCTGTGATCGCTTCTCTTGGATCGTCCTTCGGAGCAAACAACACGGTGTAGGCCTTGCCAACCATCGTTTTCCCATGCGAGTTGGATGAGAATCTCTTCAGGTTTGGCAAAGAGCCGCCGTATTTGTGCTTGTGCTTGACCAATGCATCGGACATGTCACAGGTCGCATATTTGGATAGCACTTCAATCATTTTCTTTGTTTCGTAGGGCATCTTCTCGTTTTTTTGCGGGGTATGTGGAATTGACCAGGCTGACTACATTTAACCCGAGACCCTACAAAGAAACAGCCCGCAAAGAAAGAAGCAACGACACCTGTCTGTCCAGCTCTGCCCCGGCTTTCTCCCCCCACTGCGAAACGGCCCGGACACGCAGGAAGAGGCGCCTGTCTTCCCCATATCTCCGAAATCCTCGGTTCCCCGGAGTATCTAAAAGAGGAAAAAGAAAAAATCTCAATTTGCGTCTATCGACTTTGCGTCGATCGACCCAAAAACCTTTTTTTTGTTTTGCACGACCCCGTGACGGGCATAGTTGCCTTTCCCCACAAAAAATACCGTTTTCAGCAGTCGCTTACATTATCGATCTAGATAATCGTTTATCCCTGTTCTTGTGTTTGCTCCTCTGGCGGATTCTTCTCACTCTGGTGCTGGCTCTGGCTCACGTAGAAAACTGGCAGTTGTCTATATTCATCAGTCACACTTTGCTTACGAGAGTGCTTTGAGGAAGGTCAATATCTGCATCTTGCTAGTTATTTGCGATCCGGAAAAGTTCGGAATAGTACGCTTATCGTTGCTATTGTTGATCTATTATTTGACTTGACTTCGGAAAAACAATAAAAAATCCCAGGTATTTATAGAGATCGGTGTTCTTACAGAAGAAACCAGCCCCCCCGGATAGCTTGTCGATTCACATATTGACCTGACAGATTTGGTACGACATCATGAGATTCACCCACTATCAATTTGCGCTATATTCATCCGTTCTCATAATAGGAGGGACATCGGCCACTCCCTTTGAGTCGGTGCCGATATGCGAGAATTATCGATATTGCAGCATGATCAGCCAGTATGCTTCAAACAAGTCAGGCTGGCTGAACCCCTTCGATGTGGTGCAAAGCCTATACAGCTCTCTGACTTCAGTAGTTTTCGGGAAGGAATCTTCAAGGGAGTACATCTACGAAGGTATTGAGAGCTTCTATCATTTGAATGAAACTTCCAGCGATTTCGATTCCTGGTTGGATGAACAGACGGAAAGAGCGTTTAGTGGGATCTTGGCCAACATTGGTGGTGTCGGGATCCATTCAGATGAAGTGTCTGATGGGGCAGTCATTGCGTCGCCCTCCAAAAGCCACCCTAACTATTTTTTCCAGTGGGTGAGAGATGCTGCCATCACTATCAACTCGTTAGTTGAGTACCTCCAAGATCATCAAGATAGTTTGGACTCCTCCCTATCAAGTCAACTTATTTATGCCATTGAATCATACATAAGCAATTCCTATAAATTGCAGAGGATCGACAATATATCGGGAACTTGGGAATCCCTAGAGGGCTTGGGCGAACCAAAATTCATGGCCAATTCGGAACCATTCAAAGAGGATTGGGGAAGGCCGCAAAGAGATGGCCCCGGGTTAAGGGTCATCACTATTTCAAATTACATCGGTTTCTTGGTTGAGAACAACCTGACAGTGACCCATCCGGAGTTACCGAGTATCGAATACCTCTATAACGAAATTCTCAAGCCGGATCTAACATATATTGCAAACAATTGGAACAAGAATGGGTTCGACTTGTGGGAAGAAATCGACTCGGTCCATTTATTCACCTCTTTGACCATGTTAAAGGCTTTAAAGTCAGGAATAAAGATTTCAGGAGACTGTGACGATTCAGATTTCAATTCGAAGTTGAGACTTGCATTTATATCTTTGAGATTTTTCATTCTGTTTGAATCTGGATTCAAGATTTCCGATATTCCGTACTTGATTGAAACGCCGTCTTTATTTTTACAAGGAAAAAGATGTGGCTTAGATATCGGTTCAGTGCTAGCAACCTTAAGAGCTCATGACTTGGACGACCCTTCTGACCTAATAGATATACCCTTCTCAATAGATGATTCTGCCGTCATAAGTACACTCTCTGCACTTGTGAATGATATGAGATATAGATACCCAATCAACACCGAAGGAGGAAAGTTCACCAAAGGTCTAGCTTTGGGAAGATATCCAGAGGATCGCTACGACGGCTATGGCATAAGTGAGGGAAATCCTTGGTTTATTTCAACAGCGACGGCATCTGAAGTTCTGTTCAAATTGGTTTACTACCTCTATTTCCATCACCAAGACTTGGTCATAACAAAAGACCAATACATGTTTTATGCAAGCTTTACTGATTTTGACGTAACGACAGAAGCTAAAGAGGTTGTTCTTCCATTCAATTCTCACGCCTTCATTGAGACGACTTTATCTCTGATGAAATATGCCGATTCCTTCCTAGAAGTTATCAAGCAACATGTTGATGAAAACGGTAATATGAGCGAACAGTTTAATAAGTACACTGGATACATGGAAGGTGCTGAAAATTTGACATGGAGTTACGGTTCTTTCTGGAGTGCAATGAGATGGAGAAAGAGAGCCTCAGATGCAGTAGTCAGCTCCACATAAAAGTTCAGTATACTACTGGGGTACTCCACAGGGTGGTAAATAGGCTAGACTTAATTAGAGAAATAAACAATCATTTGTACGAGAAATTGCTTTTTTCAGTTTTTATTTGGTTTGTGTTAATATCGGCTTTGTTACAGGGTACTTTATATAATTTCTATTAATACAAATTTATCTAGACGTGATATATGATTCTATTGTGTGGCAAACGCAACCTCTTCGGGTAGTTCAAAAGAGATGCAATACATTAATTTGCAAGGGGCGACTTGTCTCACCAGGTGAAACTTCAAACTTTGGATAGGAATCTCGAAATTTAACTGTTCTACAACTTTTTGGTGCATTCTTCTCTTCAACTCTTCTTCAACATCACCTTCAATCTCTTCCTCTTTGTATTTTTCAAAATGATGAACATTAACCACAGGCAACTTGTATCCTGTTAGCTGTTTGACTTCTTCCTTGCTTAAACTTGGATATCCATTGCTGAATAAGCCAATGTAAGAGTCCACAAAGGTGATGGCTGAATCAGGTAGGTTCATAACATAATGTGACACAAAGAGTGGAACATTGAGATTCATCGTTCTCTTCTTCGTAGATGGCCCTCCTTTATTTGCTTTACTCTTGCTGTTCATACATTTGTCAGTGTATTTTATGCTAGGGACGGATTTTTTAAAGTTTTGAAGTATTCTTGGAGACTGCTTGATGAACTCTCTACCATCTAAATTTGAGGCCTCAACAAAGGAAGAAACTTTATTTGTTTCAATATTCTCTTTCAAGTATTTATATGATTCTGGATTAAGATCATTGGCAAAAACTAAGCAGGGCTTCTTACCCGCCGGTACAGCAAATGGGCCTACACCAGCCATAACGTCGCAAACAACTTCTCCCGTTCCAAAAGAATCGATGAGTCGTTCATGCTCAGTGGCCAATCTAGAATTCCAGTATACTTTTTGGAAATCGAATGTGAAAAGGCAACCACATTCCTTTTGCGTCACAACAAAGTTGTCATCACCAGCCAACACTTCCATCTGGAATGTTCTGAACTCAGAAGTGATGTTGTTTGTTTTGTTAACGACAGTCTTGATGTTCGGGAACTTGTTCAAAATAACCTCCCCGATAATATTTCTATATGGCATGTACTGTTCTTTAAGGTTTAAATGGGCCAGGTGTCCAGCTACGGTAAAAGCGCTTGGACAATTTTCAATTAGATCTTCTGGCAAAATAGCTTTCAAGATGTCATCATAAGACCAATAATCGAAATCGAAAGCTATATTGTAGATCTTATATTTTGCTCCAAGTTTTTTCAACAACAAGTAAGTTGATTCAATGACATTTTCCTTCAGTAGTTCTGGCTCATAGTTATCTTCAGTTGCATGTTTTTCATCTTCGTCCGTAACTTTGATGTCTTCTTTCAAGAGGATTGCTTTTAGTTTTGGATTTTTTGGACTAATCAATGATACTAATGAATCTGGTAAAGTATCTTTTGGAAATTCAAGTAAAGATGGATGCTGTGGAATAGACAAAACAATGGACTCTTCCGATTTCTTTTTGCCTTTCCTTCCTAAAAACTCATTTGCATACTTGATCTCAGGTAAAAATAGAGCCCATACATTACGATTTATGACAAACTTGGATTTATCAAGCTTTTTCATCCCCGGATGTCTCGGAGGTCTCAGCTGAGAAAGTGGTATGTATGTTGACATGTTTCTTGCTAATTTTTTCAGAATGTTCATAAGCAATAAGAGTTTGAAAGAAGCCCGTGGAAGTTTCTAGACTAGTGAAACATTGTGGTTTCTTAGTTATGTATGATATTGATTTCATCAAACTCGACATGAAAAAAAAGTATCTAATCACGTGACTGAGTGTCAAACGCCTGAGTACAACTGTTGGCATTACTTGGACATATCTTTCAAGGGGAACATGATTGAAGTATATGCTTTGATCCTCTTTTTACAGCAATAAAACATATTAGTATTACGAGAGCTACCCAACAAGAGTTTCACCAGAATGATTAGTGAGAATTTTTGGCAGAGTGCAGAGGTTAGAAATGTGACAGTGCCGACAAATTGCCCGATTTAGTAATACGAATCTAGGAAAAAGGGCAATTTGATGGATATGGCATAGTCAATGTAGTTTCCATAGTCAGTTAATAAGTATAGAAATTGATTTGCCTTCCGTTGTCCCAGCATCTTTTGAAATGAATTGCTGTGAAATATCCATCGGCCATGTCGAATCATAACCATAGCGTGATGGACGACTTTCTTTACGATAACTTTGATTCGGATAAGTCACCTAGTGCAGACAATCCTTCAAATAGTCACTCCAAAACTGCAAAGAAAAAAAGAGCTGATGATGGCGTCTCCTTAGAGCCTAAGCAAGGAAATCCCCATTTTTCTGCCCCTCCGCCTGTTTCGGAGTCACAGTCACAGTCACAGTCAAATTCTAATCCTTTCGTTTTCAATCCAGACCAAATGCTTCACAATAACACGCAATCAAGTGAACCTGAAAATAAACTAGATTTTGATTTATACTTTTCGTATAATACTGATCCAGAGCAACCGGTTCCGTCGGATGATATCCACGCAATCTTTAGAGATATATGTGAGATTTTTGGTTTCCAAAAGGATAATTGTGAGAATACATTTGAGTTGTTTATGTCTCAACTTGATTCCAAATCTAGCCGTGGCTCTGCTGCAAATGCCTTGGTATCTCTTCATGCTGACTACATAGGTGGTGAACATGCAAACTACAGAAAATGGTACTTTTGTGCAATGCTTGAAACAGATTCCAATTTGTTAGATGGCATTGAATCTCTCAAAAAGAACAAGTCAAAACAGAAAGATATGCTAGATGTGGATTTTTATACCACCAAAAAATCCGAGCTTATTGAATATAAATGGAGAAATAAAATGTACGACTTGAAACCAACTGACATGGTTTATCAAGTAGCTCTATTTCTAATGATATGGGGTGAAGCAAATAACATGAGATTTGTGCCTGAATTATTATGCTTCATATTTAAATGTGCACACGATTATTTGAAGAAGGTAAAAAGCCAATCTCTTGATGTCAAGCTTCCCCACAACGATTACCTTGATCGTATTATAACTCCTTTGTATGAATATTACAGGGATCAGCAATATAAACTCTATGATGGTGAGTACATTAGACGGGAAAAAGATCATCATCAAATCATTGGGTATGATGATATGAATCAACTTTTTTGGTATTACCAAGGAATTAGAAGCTTGAAAATTTCACAAGATGGTAAAGAAAAACTTGTTGATATTCCAAAAGAGGATAGGTATGAAAGGTTTGGTGATATCATTTGGAAAAAATCATTCTATAAAACATACAAGGAAAAACGATCGTGGTGGCACCTTGCCACCAACTTTAGTAGGATCTGGATTATTCACTTGAACATGTTTTGGTATTATTCAAGTTTTAACTCGCCAACATTGTACACATATGAATATAGCTACCTCTTGAACAATCAACCTACAATACAGTTAAGATATTCTATTGTTGCTCTCGGTAGTACAGTGGGATGCGCAATTCAGATATTAGCCACATTATTTGAATTTACGTATGTTCCACGTAAGTGGCCAGGTAGACCAAGTTTGTTTAAAAGGCTCTTTCTTTTGATAATCATAAGCATTATTAATTTTGCTCCATCGGTTTTTGTTCTAGGGTACATTCCATTTAATGCTGTTTCGCATGTTGGATTTATTGTCTCTGTGGTTCAATTCATCATTTCAATCCTAACAACCATTTGGTTTTCCTTTCAAGCTCCTGCCAATTTATTCAAAATATCATTCTCGAATAAGAAAGTATATGATCCTATGAAGGTATTCACTGCTTCATTTCCGAAACTAGAAAAATCAAGCAGAGTGATTTCTATTATTTTATGGATTTTAGTTTTTGGAGCTAAATTTCTAGAGTCCTACTTCTTTTTGACTCTTTCTTTGAGAGATCCTATTAGAAATTTGAACATAATGGAGTCAAGATGCCATGGAGATCATTTCATCGGGGGAGCTTTATGCAGACATCAAAATAACTTTGTTTTGGGTTTAATGTTCTTGACTGATTTGATTTTATTTTTTTTGGATACTTATCTTTGGTACATTATTTGGAATTGTATTATTTCATTGTCGTTATCATTTTCAAGTGGTATATCAATGCTTTCACCTTGGAGAAATGTCTTCACTCGGTTACCATCAAGAATTCACTCCAAACTTCTAGCCACTGCGAAGCTGGAAGTAAAATACGACTCAATGTTTCTAATTTCTCAGATTTGGAATGCTCTTATAATCTCCTTATATCGTGAGCATTTACTTTCACAGGACCAAGCGCAAAAAATGATATATGCTCTTGTACCTGACGAAACTAACGGAGGAATGGCATTAAGAGCTCCTACTTTTTTCCTCTATCAAGATGACAGTGGTAAGGAAATTACCGATTTTTTTGTTCCGAACTCTGAGGCAGAACGAAGAATTTCATTCTTTGCTCAAAGTTTAAGTAGTTCGATTCCTGAGCCAATTCCAGTTGAAGCCATGCCACAGTTTACCGTTTTTATTCCGCATTATTCGGAAAAGATCTTACTTGAATTGAAGGAAATTATTAGACAAGACCCCAGCTCCAAGATGTCATTATTGGAATATTTGAAAGTTATGTTTCCACATGAATGGAGAAATTTTGTTGCTGATACAAAAATTATGGCCATGTCACAGACTTTAAAGGATAGTCAAAATGAAGGGAATGATTCCGGATACCTCACACCTAAAACGGAGAAAGAATTTGTTGACAATAAAATTAACGATCTACCACTTTACTGTATCGGATATAAATCGTCTGCACCGGAGTATATAACGAGAACCAGAATTTGGGCTTCTCTTAAAACACAGACGTTATACAGGACGGTATCGGGGTTTATGAATTACACCAAGGCAATTAAATTGCTACACAAAGTCGAGAATCCTGAAATGGAAAACTATTTCAATAGTCCCAGTACTTTTGAGAACTATTTGAATTTGCTTGCTGATCGAAAATTTAAAATGTTGGTTTCGATGCAAAAACTACAAAATTTTGATGAGAAAGAAATGTCAAATGTCAAAACAATGATCAACACATATCCATCATTATTGATTGCATCACTCCAAAAGGAACTTGATCCAGAAACTGAGGAGACTAAGTATTTCTCGGTCATGTACACGGTTGAAGAAAAGGTTGATGACAAAGATCCTAGGATTAAAGCCAATGAATTGAAGCAGAAATTCAAAATCCAGCTTTCAGGGAATCCTATTTTGGGAGATGGAAAGTCCGATAATCAAAATATGTCTATTATATATTATAGGGGAGAGTTTATTCAAGTTATTGATGCAAATCAAGACAACTACCTTGAAGAGTGCTTGAAAATCAGATCTTTATTGTCTGAGTTTGAGAATTTGGATGATGTCTCGGAGTATCCATATATACCTTCCGAACACTATAAAAATAAAAGTCCTGTTGCAATCATTGGCGCCAGAGAGTATATTTTTTCAGAAAACTCTGGTGTTTTAGGTGATGTTGCTGCTTCGAAAGAACAAACATTCGGTACTATGTTTGCTCGAACTTTATCTGAAATTGGTGGTAAACTACATTATGGTCATCCGGATTTTTTGAATGCAATTTTCATGTGTACAAGAGGTGGGATTTCTAAAGCACAGAAGGGACTACACTTGAACGAAGATATTTATGCTGGTATGAATGCTATTTGTCGTGGTGGTAAAATTAAGCATTGTGATTATTATCAATGTGGAAAAGGCAGAGATTTGGGGTTTAGTTCAATTTTGAATTTTACGACTAAAATTGGCGGGGGAATGGGTGAGCAGCTTCTTTCAAGAGAATACTACTATATTGGAACCCAAATGTCATTAGACAGATTTTTGTCATTTTATTACGCACATCCTGGTTTCCATATCAATAATCTTTTCATTATGTTTTCATTGGAGGTTTTCATGTTGACTGTTATTAATTTGGGTGCTCTAAATCATGAATTGATATCTTGTATTTACGATAAGGATGTTCCAATTACAGATTTGCAAATACCTGTAGGTTGCCAAAATTTGCAACCTGTCCTAGATTGGGTCAGCAGATATGTCTTGTCGATTTTCATCTGCTTTTTCATTTCATTTGTTCCCTTAGTTTTACACGAGTTATCAGAAAGAGGTATTTGGAAAGCTGGTAATAGATTATTCATGCATTTTGTGTCTCTATCACCAATTTTTGAAGTTTTTGTCTGCCAGATTTATACAGATTCATTGAAAAAAGATATCATATTTGGGGGAGCAAGGTATATTTCTACAGGCCGGGGTTTTTCTATAACCAGAGTTTCATTTACCAAATTATATTCAGCTTATGCTCCGACCTCGATATATGCTGGATCAAGATTATTTTTGTTGTTGCTCTTTGCCACTATATCAATGTGGCAGCCATCTGTTTTGTGGTTCTGGATTACTTTGTTTTCCTTGACTTTATCACCATTTATTTTCAATCCTCATCAATTTTCTTGGACAGACTTTTTCTTAGACTACAGGGAATTTATTAGATGGTTAAGTCGTGGAAATTCTAAATGGCATTTGAATTCATGGATTACTTATACAAGGTTGACAAGATCTAGATTTACCGGGTTCAAGAGGGCCAAATTAAAGAATGGAGAAAATGAGAAAATTTTAGAGCATAATGCCAAGGCTCCCTTCATGAATGCATTTATGGCTGAGGTTTTAGCTCCATTTATACAAGCGTTCTTCATTGTTGTTGCCTATCTATTCATGAATTCCCAATCAGGGGTTGAAGATCCTGAAGACGTAAATTTGTTGATACGGTTGGTAATAGTGACCATTTGCCCAATTGTGTTGAACACATTGGTGTTAATAATTGTGTTTCCGTTGTCATTATTTGCTGGCCCTGTTTTATCATTATGTTGCACCAAAATCCCATCTGTTTTAGCTGCTATTTCACATTTATTTGCAGTTTTCATTCATATTATAAGTTTTGAGATGATCTGGGTGCTGGAAGGTTTCAACTTTAGTAGAACGTTGATACTATTTACATCGTCAATATTTTTACAAAGATGTTTGATCCAAGCATGCAAGTTATTTTTCTTAAGTAGAGAGATGAAGGAGGATAGAAGCAACAGAGCATGGTGGTCAGGGAAATGGTTTGAATTGGGCAAGTACGCATTTACTCAACCATTGAGGGAGTTCATTGTTAAGATTAGCGAGATGAGTCTCTTTAGTGGGGACTTTTTCATTGGGCACGGGATATTAATATCACTAACGCCAATTTTATTTGTGCCCTACATTGACCATTGGCATTCATGCATGATCATGTGGATTAGTCCGATGAACCGTTTAAGGGGACCCATCTATACCGTCTCCAAGGAGAAAAAGAGAAAGGTTGAAGCGGGCAAGTATGCGATACTCTATTTTACAATTATATTTTTCTTTGCTGCAATATTGATTGCGCCGCTGGTGGTTTCCAAGCACTTTGAGGACGTCGTCAACTCCATGCTACCGGAGGAGTCGTTTGGATTGATCCAACCTAACCACCAGGATAACAATGACACGGGCAGTCGTGCACCGCACACGATCATGCAAACTAAGCCTGCAGAGAAGGAGTTCACCACCTTCTGGATGTGAACGGGGCCTGCGGCAGACAGGCAGACAGTAGGCAGATAACAGACAGACAGACAGACAGAAGACGATAGATAGGTGCGTTATTGCTGATTATTGCAGCAGATAGATGTGTATAGGGCTTATGTTTAGCGTGTAGCGTTCGGAGGAGCTAAAAATAGCGGTTTGGATTTCTTTTTCTCCCTTGGGGCAATTTTTTCCGCGTGGCGCAGCAACGCCCCGGAGCCAACGGACGGGCAGTGAAAGGCGGTGCGAGGCGGTGCAAGTGGCAAAAAGGCGGTGCTGGTTTCGTGTACAGATTGCCTGATCGGGCAAGATGAAAGGGGCTTGTCGCGGAAGCGTGTCCACCTGTTGACGTTTGAGGAGTGTTTTGACGGGCCCCGTCGTGAAAGGGCGAAAGGGTCGAAGAAGTGAAACGACGACTACAGGGGAGGCGAGCAGTGCCCCTGCCCCAGGCGCAGCTATCTTCTTAAAGAAATCCAAAGCGGGCGCATGTAAAGAGCACGGAAAGAGGCGCCGGGAAGTGTTGAGGCGGAGCGGAGAGCCCAGAGCCAGGTGCCCGGAGAGAGGGGGCTGTCGTGGCCGCAGGCTTGGAAGGACCCAGAGCAGCAAACAACAACAAACAAACAAACAGACAAAAACAGCGGAGCGGCTGCGGATGGCGCGGAGGCGCGGCCCGCGATTGGTTGAGAACGCGGTTTTGTTGATAGCAGGGTACGTTGATCCGGTCGCGGTGTGCTGGTGAAGTTTTCCCTTTTTTTTGACCTGCTCTGCGACATTATGTGCTGGAGTGGGCTGTATTGTGCTTCTGCTTCTTGCAACTTCTTCCTTCCTGGTCCATCACCCGTTTGGCTGGTTCTGCTACTCTTATTTGTACCCTGCTCTCTCCAACCTTCGTTCATCCGTTCGTTTGCTATATATACATTCTGCCCTCCCGATCTGTTTTTAGAAGAGAGATAGAGAGTTTCAGGATCAGAGAATTTATTCAAGGACAAACATGCTTTTCAACAAATTCACTCCTTTGGCAGTCTCTGTCTTGAGCTACTTGGGCCAAGCTGCTGCCGCCTCCGACGACTTCCCAACGATCGAGGTTGTGGGTAACAAGTTCTTCTACTCCAACAACGGCTCCCAGTTCTACATCAGAGGTGTTGCTTACCAGAAGGACGTTTCCTCTGCCGACAACACCAGTTTCGTCGATCCTTTGGCCGACGAAGAAACCTGTAAGAGAGACATCCCTTACTTGACCGAGCTTAACACAAACGTTCTCAGAGTCTACGCTCTGGACGCCGAAGCCGACCATGACGCTTGTATGGACTTGCTCAAGGACGCAGGCATCTATGTCATTGCCGACTTGGCCGAACCAACCGTCGCCATCTCCTCCATCAGCCCTGAATGGGACTTGGAGCTATACGAAAGATACACATCTGTCATCGACATGATGCAAAATTATGATAACGTTCTTGGTTTCTTCGCCGGTAACGAAGTCATCACCAACTCCACAAACACCAACTCTGCTCCTTTCGTTAAGGCTGCCATCAGAGACATGAAGTCCTACATCTCCGACAAGGGATACAGAGACATTCCTGTCGGTTATTCTGCTAACGATGACGCTCACACCAGAATTCCATCTGCAGACTACTTTGCCTGTGGTGACAACGACGTAAGAGCCGACTTCTATGGTATCAACATGTACGAATGGTGTGGTAGCGCCAACTTCAAGACTTCCGGTTACGAAGACAGAACCAAGGAATTTTCCAACTTGACTGTTCCAGTCTTCTTCTCTGAATACGGTTGTAACGAGGTTCAACCAAGAAAGTTCACTGAAATCGGAACCATCTTCTCTGACGAAATGACCGACGTCTGGTCCGGTGGTATCGTTTACATGTACTACCAAGAAGTCAACAACTATGGTTTAGTTTCTGTTGTTGACAACGACACTGTTTCCACCATGGCTGACTTCAAGTACTATTCTTCTGAAATCAACAACATCAGCCCAACCAGCGCCAAGACCTCCGACATCTCCACTTCTGCCAAGATCATGTCTTGTCCAACCGGTTTCGCCTACTGGAAGGCCGCTACCAGCTTACCACCAACCCCAGATGACAGTGTTTGTGATTGTATGTACAACTCCTTGTCTTGTGTTGTTGCTGACGACGTTGATGATGACGACTATGAGGACTTATTCAGTTACATCTGCGGTAACATTGACTGCGATGGTATTAACGCCAACGGTGCAAATGGCAAATATGGTGCTTACTCCTTCTGCTCCTCCAAGGACAAGTTGTCATTCGTTTTGGACTTGTACTACAAGGAACAAGACAAAAACAAGTCTGCCTGTGACTTCTCTGGTTCTGCCACCCTTGTCACCGGAACCACCCCATCATCCTGTAAGTCTGTCATCTCTGCTGCTGGCCAATCTGGCTTAGGATCTGTGGTCGGCGCATCCGGTGCCAAGACCTCCACCTCCACCACTTCCAAGGACAAGGATTCCAAGACGACCAAGACATCCACCGCCAAGAAGGCCGGCAAGACCTCTGAAGCCGAAAAGGGTGTCGACTCTTCGTCTTCCTCTTCCCAGGTTTCCTCCATCTCTTCTTCCAGTAAGGGTGATGCTGGTGTTGTCCGTTCCTCTTCCGTCATGGGACTTTTTGGTCTTGTTGCAGCTTTGTTGCTATAATCCTTTTTCTTTCAATAATCACCTCACATCACCGACCATATGAAACCACTATCCTATCTCGGACCCAATTTCAGCCTGTCCTGTGGATGAAAAGAACAAAAACAACCAACGCCTAAACCTCCACCGCCACCACCAAACGATTTCTCATCTTTCCTCTGTTTAGCATTATTATTATATTTATACATATATACTCTCAATATTTCCAGTACCGTGCTTTTTTTATCGAAATGAAGGTCCCCTGCACAGAGCTCTCTACAACTACAATCCCTGTCCTGCGGAAGAAGGCTCCTCCAGACACACAAACCCAGGCGACAGACGGCGGACTGCTCCAGTTATACCTGGCTCCGCGGACAGCTGCCACGGTCGACACTTGCTTCTCTAGACGGTCTGGCCCTCCAACACAGGGGGGACCGTGACGTGAAGCCAGCCACCGTTTCTTTGCTTGCTTGCTTGTTAGTTTGTTTGTTATTTGTTTTTGATCCATGTCGTCACACCTGATCGCCAGGTCCCCCCGGACAATCTTCACCCCCGTGTTGTTGTCCTTTTGCCCCTTGCAGCAGTCGTCCAGGCCCCGTCTGCAGCGCCATTCATGGCGCCAGGTCCAGAACCATCGCGATTGCGTCACCGGCCTGTCTAGAACCCGCACTGTACCGCGTCACCGGCCTCGGACTACCGTGTTGGGCAAATGGCATCAACACGGCTGGCGCTGGAACAATAGGCGTTTCGGGCAGCAGCTATCTCGGACGTCTCCTTTTCGTTTCTTTTGTTCTATTTTTGTCTGGATGTCTCTACACCAGGGGAGGTTGGCGACACCCACGGGACGGCTTTGTAGCAACAACAGAGACATCGGAGCACCCTGGGAAGCAGGCGTCCCTTCGTCCGTCCAATATATAACTTTTGCTGTTTCCAGCAGCTCGAGGGATGGGTCTGCATCACAGTGTCTTCTCTCTTCTGATTTCTTGTTTCTACTTACTCTTTTCTTTGACCTTCCTATTCATTGTACAACGCCTACTTTCGTTTTCCTAATTTCTTTGCTCCCGCTTCCACTTATCAACTTCCCACATTCGTTTTGGATAAGATAAAAGCAGCTGATCTACACTAGGATACCCAATATTAAGGAAGTTTACAACACAAGAAAGATGAAGTTCACAAGCACACTCACTGCAGCGCTCTCCTCATTGCTGTTCACCGCTGTCTCTAGCGCCGCAGACTTCCCTACGGTCGAGGTGGTCGGCAACAAGTTTTTCTACTCCAACAACGGCTCGCAGTTCTACATCAGAGGTGTTGCGTACCAGCAGAACACGGCCAACTTGTCCTCGGACGCTTCATATGTCGATCCCTTGATCGACGAAGATGCCTGTAAGAGAGATATCCCTTACTTGACCGAGTTGAACACAAACGTCCTCAGAATCTACGCCCTCAATGCCACCGGGGACCACGACGCTTGCATGGAGGCCCTTCAAGACGCAGGCATCTACGTCATTGCAGATTTGTCCGCTCCAAAGGAATCAATCATTACCGACGACCCAGAATGGACCACCGAGTTGTACGAAAGATACACCTCCGTCATCGACATGATGCAGGGCTACGATAACGTTCTTGGTTTCTTCGCCGGTAACGAAGTCGTCACAAACTCCACCAACAGTGATTCTGCTCCATTCGTGAAGGCTGCCATCAGAGACATGAAGGCTTATATCTCCGACAAGGGGTACAGAGACATTCCTGTCGGTTACTCCGCCAACGACGACTCCCGTACTAGAGCTTCCTCTGCAGACTTCTTTGCATGCGGTGAAAATGACGTCAAGGCAGACTTCTATGGTATCAACATGTACGAATGGTGTGGTGACGCCAGCTTCTCTTCCTCCGGTTACGAAGATAGAACCAAGGAATTCTCCAACTTGACCATCCCAATCTTCTTCTCTGAATACGGTTGTAATTCCGAACACCCAAGAAAGTTCACCGAAGTTGGCACCCTTTTCTCCGATAAGATGACCGACGTCTGGTCCGGTGGTATCGTCTACATGTACTTCGAAGAAGAAAACAACTACGGTTTGATCTCCCTCAAGGGTAATTCTGTCTCCACCTTGGGCGACTTTACCAACTTGAAGAGCGAAATGAATGCTATTCACCCAAGTACCGCAAAAGCCTCCCAAGCTTCCGCCAGTGCTCACCAGCTCAAGTGCCCAGTCACCGGTGGTAACTGGAGTGCCGCCACCGCTTTGCCCCCAACCCCAGAACAAAACGTTTGCGACTGTATTTCAAAGGGTGCACTTTGTGTCGTTGATGACGATGTCGATGACGATGACTATGCTGATTTGTTCAGTACCGTTTGTAACTACATCTCTTGTGACGACATAAACGCTGATGGTTCTGACGGTGACTACGGTTCTTACTCATTCTGTTCTTCGAAGGAAAAACTGAACTACGTATTGAACAAGTACTACGAGGACCAAGGTAAGAAAAGCTCTGCATGTGACTTCTCTGGTTCTGCTACCGTTGTCTCCGCCTCTTCTGCTTCTACTTGTTCCTCCGTGCTCAAAAACGCTTCTGCCAGTGGCGGTGCTTCTGGTAGTGGGAAGAGCAAGCAGGCAACTGCAACTTCCGACACAGAGACCGGTAAGAGCACTAAAACGGCCAAGAAGGATGACAGCAGCAAGGATGAATCCTCTTCTCAGACTTCAGAGGTCTCAAGTATCAGCTCTTCCTCCAAGGCTGCTGCATCTAGCATTGAAACTCCTTTCCGTTCTCTAGGTCTTTCATCAACATACATTGTGACATTGGTCGCTTCTGTGACTATTAGTGGTATTACCATGATCCTAGTCTAATAATGCTTTTCATTATTAGCTGCTCAAAGGTTTTTGTTTTTCTTCTGCTCAATAGGTTTTTAGGTAATTTGACCTACTTCTTTCATTGTATTTCTTTTATACAAAAAATATACCATACTTTCCTTTCGTATAGTTGACCAAATAGATAAATATGTTTGTAAATGCGTTCTCGGATATACATGAAATAATATTTCTCAAAAATAGCTGTGAATTCTATTAAACCTAGTCGGTGGTATGCAATTATAAAACGTTCTATATGACTAGACAGCAGGGGTGATGACATATAGTGTACATCATTTGATCATGAAGATCTCTTGCAGCGCCTTCTCGTCCATCACGGCAGCACGCTTCTGCCTGATCCACTTGGATCTCAAGGCCATTTTGCTTCCCAAAACATTGGTGGATGAGACTTCAGTCTTAGGCTTCAACATAGACTCCCTCGTCACGTCTTTTGATTCCTGGTTCTTTTTGTGTTTCTTTTCCTTCTTATCTTTCTTCTCTTTTTTCTCTTTCTTTTGCTTCTTTTGCTTTTTTTGCTTTTTTTCCTTCTTTTCACTCATTTCACTCTTCTCGCTCTTTTCACTCTTCTCCTTCTTATCTTTCTTCTCCTTCTTATCTTTCTTCTCCTTCTTATCTTTCTTCTTATCATTTTTCTCCTTCTTCTCTTTTTTATCTTTTTTCAATTTCTTAGTAGGAGGTTCCGTCACCGTCTCTGTCTCTTGGCTTTTTCTCTTCTTATCGCTGACGACTGTACTTATCAAATGTTTGTTTTCCTTGTCCCACGTACTGGATAAGGTATCTCCTAAGACAAAATGTATCCCCCAACGGCCGTTAAGAATTCGCTCGTTTCTCTTTCTGTCGACTTCTTTCGATATCTTTTCTTCATTGCCGTTCAATCTCCCTAACAACCTCTGGAATGCATCCAAGTGCATATTTTCACCGCTGTCAAACTCGTCCTGCTTGGCTCTCTTTTTCGCCAAATTGGCACCCAATCCCACATTATCAGTCTTCATTGTGATCTTAATATGCGATGTCAGGGCATCGTTGGTCAACCCTAGACCCTTTCCAGGCTCCCATCCAAGCTTCACAAGATGCTGATGTCCGAATCTGTGGGTATTATTTGACCAATGGGTGTTTCTGGGATCCAGTCCAAACCTCTGTTTTGTTCTCGTTCCTGCAAGTCCCATCTCTTCAGTTTTCTTGTAGAGTAAAATAAATCTATCTAATAGTAATTTGCAAAGCCCTTCAACATTACCTTTCTTTCTTCATCCCTCTCTATTTTTCTTTCTTTCTATCTAAACTTTTCTCATGATCGGAAAAAAAAAGAATTAAAGAGAAAAAAAATCTAAAAAAGAGGCAGTAAGAGAACAAACCCGTGCACCGGAAGTATTATTTGAAATTTTTCACCCTCACTGTTCTTAACGTGTTCAGCATTAATCCTCCCTTCTTTTTTTCCTGTTGTTTTACACCCTGGAAGGCCATTGCGTAATTAAC
Organism: Pichia sp. NRRL Y-27259; assembly: GCA_030563085.1. NCBI lineage: Eukaryota > Fungi > Ascomycota > Pichiomycetes > Pichiales > Pichiaceae > Pichia > Pichia sp. NRRL Y-27259. Next base: position 87,123 of record JAKUBB010000011.1, read on the forward strand.
GCCTTTCAGGTGCTGCAGCAAGCTCCGTCCCGGCCTCAATATCTTGTCACACGCTCCAGATAGACCTGAATTTTTGCAGAAACCGATAATTAGTGACTTTTGTCTGGAGAAATAGAAGTAAACGCATTCTGACAATGTCCAACATCCCTCCAGAGATCCAGGAGGCACTTGGAAATTTATTGTCGGCATTGTCGTCCACGGATAACACATATCGTAAGCAGGCTGAAGCTGCTTTGAACAACGAATGGTTTACCAAGGATAAGATCGATATACTGCTGGTGTTCCTCGCAGAGCAGGCAGCCAATGGCGCAGACGAAAATACAAGGGCATTTGCTGCAGTCTTATTCAGACGTTTCGCTATCAAATCTCCAAACTATCAAGGGTTTTCTGTCACTGACAGACAGGTAGATCATATAAGCGATGCAGCAAAGGCCGAAGTTCGTCGGGTGCTTTTGCAAGGCTTTGTCTCCAATCAAACAAAAAACGTGAGACATAAGCTTGCCGATGCAATCGCTGAAGTGGCCAAGGATGATTTTGAATGGCCTGAGTTGTTACCAACAATTTTGCAAGCAACTACAGGTGAACCAGTGATGAAAGAATCGTCTTTCAGAATGATCACAACAACACCTCAAATCATTAGCAATCACAATCTGAATGAATCCTTTTTGAAAATGTTTCATTCCGGTTTTGAAGATCCTTCTGACGACGTTAGAATTGCAACTTGTACAGCCTTTGTTGCCTTTTTTGAAAATTTGCCAAAATCAACGTGGTCAATTCTCTCGCAACTGTTGCCAAATTTGTTAAACTCCTTACCAAGACTCTTGAGTAATGGGAATGATACTGCATTAGCCTCAGTTTTGGAAAGCTTAATCGACTTGGTTATCCTTGCTCCAAAAATTTTCAAGCCTATGTTTGAGACAATAATTAGTTTCTGCTCAGAAGTTTCTCAGAACAAAAACCTAGAGTCAAATGCAAGATTGACTGCACTAGAATTGTTGACAAGTTTTTCGGAATCATCTCCAAACATGTGTAAAAGGGAACCATCTTATTCTTCTGCAGTAGTGATTGTTACATTGAAATTGATGACTGAAGTTTGTATCGATGATGACGATTGTGCAGAATGGAATAATGTTGATGATCCTAATGATGAAGGCGAAGAAGAAGAATATAATGCAGCCAGACAATCCTTGGATAGAGCGGCTCTCAAATTGAATGGTCAATGCTTAGCTGGTCCTCTCTTCCAATACTTGCCACACATGTTACAGTCACAAGATTGGCGTGAAAGACAGGCTGCCTTGATGGCATTATCATCGGCTACTGAAGGTTGTGCAGATGTTCTGATTTCTGAGATCCCAAAGCTGTTGGACTTGATTTTACCTTCCTTGTCCGATAATCAACCAAGAGTCCAGTTTGCTTGCTGTAATGCCTTAGGCCAAATGTCAACAGATTTCGCAACTGTCATTCAAAGATCATCAGGTAACAGAATTTTGCCAGCATTGATCTCAATGCTATCAACCAGAAACGTACCACGTGTACAGACACACGCTGCTGCTGCTCTTGTGAACTTTTGTGAAGAGGCAACCAAGGATATAGTCGAGCCATATCTAGATGATCTTTTGAACAATTTGCTATCATTACTCAAATCATCTCCAAAGAGGTATGTTCAAGAGCAGGTGATCACGACGATTGCCGTTGTTGCCGATGCTGCCGAGAATAGATTCATCAAATATTACGATACCTTAATGCCTTTGTTATTGACTGTCATGAAATCCGATGTTGACCACACAAACAGAAGTTTGATTGCTAAATCGATCGAATGTGCAACTTTGATTGCTTCTGCAGTTGGTAAAGAGAAGTTCACCGAAAGTGCTACTCAAATACTGGAAATTTTCACATATTTGCAAAACAACTTACAAGGTGACGATGACCCAGTGAAGCCATATCTTGAAAAAGGTTGGAGCAGAGTTTGTAAACTTATTGGCAAGTCTTTCCTACCATTCTTACCTGGTGTTTTACCACCTTTATTGGAACAGGCTAAGGCAACCCAAGATATTTCTATCGTCGAAGAAGAACAACTCGAAGAAATCAACCAAAACGAAGATTACGAAGTCATTCAGTTATCTGGTAAACATATAGCTGTTCATACCTCCGTGTTGGACGATAAAGCGTCTGCAATTGAGATTATAAAGCTTTATGCTGAAGTTTTGGATGATGCATTTTTCCCTTACGTTTCTGAAATTGCAAACGAGATAGTCATCCCTGGCTTGGATTTCTACTTACATGATGGCGTTAGAGGTACTTGTGCAGTAACCATGCCTGCATTACTAAAATGCTGTATTGACTCAACTGGTTCATCACAGACGACAGAATCATTCACCTTATGGAAAAGTATGGCTAATAAATTGATTCCACAATTAGAGAGTGATCCAGCCGTTGAGCTATTTTTTGCTTACTACTACGCATTATCGAAATGTCTCGAACTAATGGGTCCACAAGCTCTCGATGATACACAGCTGATAAGTATTGCAAAGTCCATTAATTGTAACTTATCCGACATTTATGAAAGAATTAATACCCGTGACGATGTTGATGATGATTACAATGAAGAAGTATCTGAATATGATGATGACTGTTCCGATGAAGAATTGTTAGAGGAAGTTGGTAAAGGAGTAAGCTCAGTTTTTGAGAATTCGGGAGTCAGATTCATACCCGGTTTCATGGAACTTACACCCATAGTCAACAAGTTCCTCTGCGATGAGAATCCGATTTTGAAAAGATTTGCAATACAGGTGATCTGTGATTTGATCAAATATGGGGGTACTGAAACATTCAAACTTCATGAATTATTCCTCAATCCGGTGGGTGAAGCTCTTTCATCATCTGACTCCAAAGTTCGTGAGATCGCGTCTAGATGTGTTGGATTTTGCGCACAATCACCAAGCAGTTCAGATTATTCCACCTTCTGCTTGGCATGCATACCAATACTGACGCAAATGACCAGCATCCCGGATTCTCGTGCGCCTGATAATATTGACGCAACAGAATTCATGTGTTCTACTCTTGCGTTAATCATTCAATTTTACGGTGACAGAATTCCTGACGTTAATGATTTGATTTCTACATGGATTACATTATTCCCGGTCTGCCAGAATGAAGAGGCAGCACGAATCGCATACACCTTTTTATCACAAATAATAAACCAACACCATCCCTTAGTGTCAACAAAGATATCACAGATTGTGGATAGTGTTGTCCAGGCTCTACTTTACGCCTCAATTTCGGGTGATACTGCTGCCAATGTAGTTGCCTCTGTCAAAAGTTTGTTGGCAACTTTACCCGAAGATCAAAGCATGGCAATGCTCAACAGCTACAGCACTGAAGCAAAATCTGTTATATCAAAGTGGTTTGTATAATTTTTTCAATTCAAGAATACCTTCTACCACTTTAGGTTGTTGTATATAATGTATATATATTAGTGAATATTTTCATTTATATACTATTGATATTAATGCGTAACTTTAATGCTTTTCATAACAAAAAATAAAAATTGTGTGTTATCATTTTAAGGGAAAGCTAGTGCAGTTTTGTACTCGGTTAAGTCCAATATAACGGTACCTTTTGAAATCTTGGAAGGTTTCAAAGTAGATGGATGTGACTTGAGAAATTTATTCAATGATTTGAATGGTTTGGATTGTCCGTCATCAAATAGTTCCACATACTGTCTCAATAAGTTACTAGATATGACACTTTTGTTGAGAATCTCAGAAGCTATTTCAAAACTTGAAGTCTGAATAGCAGAGTTTATCTCCGACTTTGAATCTATATTTTTGACTTGAAAGATCCTCGATAGTAGGGATGCTGATGCTGCAACCATCTTCAAGTTCTCGTTATTCAAATCTCTAATTTTCTTGAAAAGGCTTAGAAGGCCAAACTCCTGGTAAATGATCAAAAAGGTTAACGTAAAATCAACTGTAAACTCATTCAAAAGCCGTGATAGAGAGTTGTCGATCATATATTCAGAAGATTTTAACGACTTGTAATTATCACCGACTACCAATAAACTCAAATTTGCAACTATACCTAAAGATATTGAAGAGTTCAATAGTTTGTAGTTTAGAGATTTACACGATTTGAAACTACCAATTTTGGTCGAAATGCCTTGCTTAAAAACATGCAACGGATATTCATCAATTTTGTTATCATCTGAAAATAGATCTGGCAATCTCAAAACATTAGTATCGTTATTCAAGCTCTTCAAAAATCTGAACACCTTGCTCTTCACCGACAAAATGATTGTCAAACAGTCCTCCATTAAAGCTTGTGAAGTTGTTGTTACTATACCTGAATAGTTTTCCAGTTCTTGTAACGAAGTAAACATAGGCCCAAAAAATTCAGATTGGAGATCGACGTTATTTTCAAATGACATGTCAGAACGATAAACAGGTGGAATAAATTGGAAGCCTAGGAAGTTTTGAAAATCCTTAGGAATCTGGCTGAATGTAGGATGTCTGAATTTGACATCATTGATAATGATGCACAATAAAGTTTGGATGGTATCTATCAAAGCATGTACGCTTAATGATGATCCTATATCAATAAGTAAACTGTTCAAGTTCATGAAGTCCTCGATAGAGTCCAAGTTCAAATCTAGGTTGATTAACGAAAGCTTGAAAACTGTCAAAAACTCACGTTCTTTGGAATATTCTAACTTAACATTTTGATTGATAATTTCAAATATAGGTATCAATGCGGTAATATTCAATTCACAAATATTTTGCTCTTCTGAAATTCCAAGAATGGAAGCATAGTTGGCATTGTTGTACTCGACCAAATAAGAAAGTAAAGTTATATCTGGTGAGGCAAACAAATTATAGTTCAATAAGTAATGTTGACACGATTTCAACAACAAAAAAACGGCAACATCTCTATCACCCTCCGATGAATGGCTTGCTTTTACTATATTGTCCAATGCTTCCAAATTCTCCAGATCATTAGCAATGAAAATGGTAAGATAATCCGATAGGTTAGGATCTAGAAATAGTTTATTCGATAGTGCAAAAAGATTTCCAGCCAGAGGAAAATGAAAAAAATCATGCATAACTTGGATATTAGCGATCACACTTACCAAAAATTGCTTGTGCAACAAGGAATAAAACAGAATGTTTAGGAGATTGTTAGACTTTGTATCGACTACTAAAGTTGACTCTTCCAGAAGTGCGGACATCCTAAATCTTTGATAAAGAGTGAAAAGAGTTGGAACAGCAGTCGCTTTAGTTGCATTAGGTTTTAAACTAAAGTGATGCATAAAATCGTTCACATTAGACTTGTTGGCAAGGGTTTGGGATAAGAACTTGAATAAATCTTGATTGAAACAATGAAAAACTAGAAGCAAACAAAACGTTTTCTCTAATGTTTCTGACTTATTCACCTCGGCAAAGGATAAAGTTGAACGACTCATAAACGTAATAAATGGAGTCAAGACGTTAATGTTTGATGATGTGAGGAGTATACCAAAGTTCCTAAACGCGTAGTTGTTGTGATCAACAGGGAGTTGGAAATGATACCTGAACAGGCCAAAAAAAGAACACAAAAGAGCATTAACTTTTCTAACCGATTCAACGTTCAGTAGCTCCAATAACAGCGAGTCAATATGCTTAATAGTTTTTATGATGGAAAAAATGGTGATCAGTTCCAACTTGTTTTCTTCTCTGATACTAATGTCCTTATCTGATAGTAATAGTCTAATTCTTTCATCCACGACCGTGTTATAAGAGTCCACATGAACCGACAAATAGCGTCTTAAATCATCCAGCAACGCCTCACTGTCATCGTTTGCTGCTCCACTTCCTGGATCGTGGACAGACAATTTCAAAATAATCTCGTCTAAACGTACCAGGTCTTGACCCTGTGGACTAAACTCCGAATCCATATGTGTATATTGATAGCCTTTTGCCAGACTAAACCCTTCCCCAAGCAAGGAGAAACAAAAGTGTGTACTCTTTCTTGGCTACCCTAAACATCATCCGGTATCAAGCTGCTGAGCTTTTGATCCACCTGGGAGGGCGATGGAAGGAGAGAAAAGGGTGGCTCATCGAACCCAGTCGGAAATGCATGTCAGAAATACAATCAACTTCTCGATTTGGAAGTACTGGTGCTTACGTCGATCGGCCTCGATATGGCTGTGCATCGGACTTGGCTGACCTCGACCCCTCCATCTCCACCTCGTGATACACCCATAGACACATGGAACAAAAAGAGGCCGATCATAATTGGGCCATATTCTGCTCTCGATCATACATGGATCACAAGGATACTGACCCATTTTTTAGTAGGCTTTCTTTATTGACCATTTGGCTGACCGAAAAGTGCACACATTTATGCTTTAAGTGCCACCATCTTTGTACAAGTTTAATTCTGCCTCCATTCTTTTTAGTTGAATGTCTTCTCCTTGTTGTTGAAATGACAGTTTATTTAAGTTCCATTCCTTAAAAAGATACACAGTTATAATGGCCGGCAAGACAGCATTACTAGTAGTCGATTTACAGGAAGACTTCCTTCCACCAGACGGATCGTTAGCTGTTGCCAACGGTCGTGACATCATCAAACCGATCACTGAACTTTTAACGTCCAAGAAGTATAAATGGGATGCAGTAATTGCCACAAAAGATTGGCACCCTTCTGACCATATTTCTTTTGCTAAAACACATGCTGTGGCGCCTTACACGACTAAACTGCTATCTAGTCCTGACCACTCCGGCAAGACTAAATTGCACACATTATGGCCTGTACATTGTGTTCAGAACACTCTTGGGTCTGAGTTCCCTAAAGAATTCAATGATGAGTTTGAGAAATTATTGAGCTTGCAAACTGTTCCAACGAAGATTGTTCTCAAAGGATATCTCCAGGACAGAGAGTACTACTCATGCTTCGAAGACGTGTGGGGGCTTCACAAGACTGAATGTGCCCAGTACCTGAGGGACAACGGCATAACTGATGTTGTTGCCGTGGGTATTGCATACGATTTTTGTGTCATGAACTCATGCATAGACTCTGCCAAGAACGGTTTCAAGACCTATGTCATTAAAGATCTTACTAAAGCCGTTTTCCCTGATAAAGACGAAGAAACTACAGCCAATTTTGAAAAGCACAATGTCACAGTCATCACATCTACTAGCGAGAAGCTAAAGAACTGGCAAGTATGAACAATTTTATCTTCAAGGTTTTGGTTTAATTACCACTAGCAAACTATATACCTTTTTAATGTCTCTTCGTATGAAGAAAGCTCCTTATTAACTTACTTCAATCTCTGTTTTTTTCTTTAGGTAAGGCCATGAAATAAATAAGCTGGTCTACAGCTTTGTAAATATGAGGTGTAGGATAAGTCTATCTTTTTTTCTTAAAGAAAATGCTTTCTCACACAAATATATTATATATAGTCAGGTATCGTTCTTTTTCGCTGTAGTAGGTATTTTTTCATTACGGTGCTTGTTTCAACATTTTTGCTCGCTTCAACTCACAAGCATCGCTCAAGACAGCGGGGACGAACAAGAATCAGTAGAGAAAAGGAGTAGTACTTTCTGTCTAGACCTACATCTGAATACCAAGCATGTCCTCCAGCTTCGACTTTGGAAAGCTCTTCGGAAGGGGCGACCCTTCGAAAAAAACCGATGCGGTGCTGAAGTACAACGAGAGAAGATTCTATCAAATGGCGACATTTTATGGGTTTACTCTTGCTACGTATATAGCTTCAAAGATTGCTTACAGAGGAGTGATCAAAAGGAGATACAATCCAACGTTCTACCAACACAACCATGTGCCTCCTAAGTTCAGCTTCTACAAGGATGCAATGGTAGCGGTCACCCACGCAAGTCTATTGGCAACCACCTCTCTCGGTATGCTTGCCTCCGGCGCCTTCTGGTACTTTGACATATCCAGTTTGAAAGAATTCACTTACAGAATGAAGATCTTCCTTGGAGGTTATGACGCCGAAAAGGCCTTGAAAGACATGCCAGAAGACGAGGAAACAAAACAAATCACAGATTCTTTGGACAGCATATTGAACGGTAACTTGCTTGATGCTTTCGATGACAAGGAAACTAAAGGAGAGTCTGCTTCTTCGAAATAGACCTCTTTCCTGTAGAAGACACTTCTCCTATATAACACATTTTGTACATAGATACTTCAGCCCTAGTATCACATCTAACAAAACCTCCCATCTCGGTTCACTGCAGGCGCACGTGCTTTTACGCTACGATTATTACCTTATCGATACTAACTTGACATATTTATTTATCCTCACGAGACGTTTGCTGTTCTTCCTGCTGAACTCTTATCCAGCTCCAATGGATAGACAATTATACAACTCGTGTTAGCAAAATGAGAGATGAAGAGTACACGCCACTGGCGGCCTCGGATGACGTCTATTATGTCGAGATTAACGATGAAAGTATACTTCCTTCGTTTATTCAAAAAAATAGGACGGTAAAGTACGGGTTGTTCTTAGTCTCCGGACTTCTGGTATTGGGACTTCTATATGTGATGGTTATACTACTCCCATCTCTGGCTCCGGAAGGGGTTCAGCTACCAGATATACCAATGGTGAGAGAGTCAAATGTTTATCTACATCCAATCAAACCTGAGAAGGTTAAGGGTAAAAATCCTGACCCTGATGACCCAGTGAAAATTGTTCCCGATTTCCGTAGTTTGCCCTATTTGCCAGCAAGTGAACCTATACTTAAAAAGCATTTGCACAAGCTCTCCAAGACCACTGACCTTTCAAATAAAGCGAGGAAGAAAAGACTAATTTTAATAGGTGATGTCCATGGATGCCTTAAACAATTGAAGAAATTTTTAGACTATGTAAAGTATGATGGAGGCGAAGAAGACCACGTTATTTTACTTGGAGACTTTACCAATAAAGGTCCAGACTCTATTGGGGTCATAAATTTTGCCATAGAACAGAAGCTTGATTGTATTCTGGGAAATCATGAGCTAGCCATGATGAAAAGGTATACACAGTTTCATGGTCTTAAGTCTCCGACTTTCGTGAATAGCGACGAAGATACAAATTCAACTCTAACAATGAAAGAGTCTTATGATCTTGATGAGTTGATGAAATTAGCCAAGAAAATCACCCCAGAACATATCGACTTCTTCAGTTCATGCAGTCCGATCAAAAAAATTGGGCCGGTTCCTCTTTATACAAATGCCAAGCAAAGTCGGCATGCCTCTTTTCCGGCTGACGGCATAGCTGTTCATGCTGGACTTTTGTGGAACAAAGACATCTACCATCAGGTTATCGAGGAAGTAACAACGATAAGAAACCTATTACCTCCAGATTGGAAAATTCCCACCGAAGATAGACACGATCAATCAGGAGGTAAAAAATCGGTTGCATGGACTAAAATATGGAACAAACACCAATTAGAAATATACAATAAAGAGCTAGAAGAGGTTGATGATAAAGCTTTTACAATTGGTACAAAAGTTTTTTACGGACACGATGCAAAGCGTGGTATTGTTACGAAACAGTTCTCTAATGGCTTAGACTCCGGTTGCGTATATGGAAAGCAATTGACTGGGGTTTTTATTTGGTCACAAATGGGCTCTGTAAATAATGAAGAGGAGAAGATTGTTTACAAACAAATGACTGTGAGTGTAAACTGTTAATTTCATAGGTTAGCTTGTACAACATTTTATATACTATTCATAATCAATTATCACGTGACCGGTGCTTACAAAGTATACTTTTTCAGTGTATGATTCTTGAGTGATTGGTTCGGCACAATGCCTGATTACTTTTGCTTGGATTCTTGGTCTGTGAAGACTAAAACCATCATTCAAGATTAACATTGAGAAATTTCACATGAATTATATACAGAACCGTGCCTTACATTCAACATCTCGATTATGCAATGTGGTTACAGCAGTTTGTCCGGGACAAGGGAACGTTTCCCCACACCTATTTTCACTTGCACATCATCAAATCGACCAACTTAAGAATCCAAAATATGCAGAACTTATACAGTTTGCACAAGAGACACTACCCGAAGTTCCATTAACCAAATATTTCAGCCGTAAAACCTATCCGGATGAAAGACTGTCACAAAGTGAACTCTCACAAACTTCGTTTGTTCAGCCTCTGGTTTTACTTTCAACTTATATCAACTATTCCATCTTCAAGGATATGTTTGATTGGGACATCAAGTCTGCAAATTATTTGTTGGGACACTCACTTGGTGAATTGAGTGCTTTAGTTGTACAGGATGTGATTTCTTTAGAAGATGGTTTGAAAGTTGCTTATCAAAGAGGAAAGCTGATGGAAAGAGCTTTGTTAGTAAATAACTCTGATACCCATGGCAATATACCTAATGGCGACTGGGGCATGGTTGCACTTATGTTCCAAGAACGCGATTTCAAGAGTATAACTAAAGTATGCCGAGACGATATACATTTCAATATTGCCAACATAAACGGTTATGGGCAGATTGTCGTCTCTGGACATACAAATGAACTACATGAAAAAATAGCTGTACTAGATCAGATCCAGAAAGATTTGGTTCTTTCAAAACAATGGAGAAGTAGAATACGTAAAGTATGGCTTGATACCAAAGTGCCTGCACATCATCCGATCTTCGATGATATTAAAGAGGAGCTAAAAAGCATGATTCATTTGAAATCCGATGTGCTATATGTTCCTGTGGTGTGTAATTTGAATGGTCTTGTGGTGATGAAAAACAGCCAACGTGTTGTCGATAATTTTGTTGATGTCACGAGTAAACCTGTCCAGTTTGTCAAGTGCTTAGAAACGATTGTTCCTCTGAGTAACGAGCAAGATGAAACGTATAAATTCCTCAACGTAAGTGAAATAACTTATAGTCTGATCAAACGATTTTTTGCCCGCAATGAAAAGTGTGAGGTTTATGATTTGATTTCAGAAGCTGAGAAAAGTTTGTAAAGTAGATATTAAGATTTATAGATGTTGTATAATGCATAAATAATTACGCTAAAATTACAGATTTTATAGTAAAACAGTGAGAGGCGTGAGAAGAGAAGAGAAATACGGGGTAAGACAACAAGCCTACCTAATAGGAATGAAATTTCCCACGATACAACTTGGAATGTTATATCTATCTCTCCTAATAGTGAAACTGAAACAGCAATTTTTCTTTTTCCGTCCGTCCTTCGTCCGCAAGTTGCAACTTGTTAAAACGGCTTTTTGAGTTTTATCAAAAGCAATGGAACCGTATTTTTCCCAGAAATTGACACTACTTTCCTCAGTCATTAACTCGTAAATTGTCAGTTTCCCATTTTTCAAGTCTTCGATGGAAACGTCAACTAAAGACGCAAACTCCTTGTTTCCTCTGTAAATTTCCCCCGTCCTTCGCCACAAACAAGCAGGAATTGCCATGGATGTGAAAACACGATCGTAGTCTAATAACATTCTTTCGAAGCTCTCCTCCACCAATATCAAATCTATATCTTTCAAGGTTTTCGCAATTGCCCTGAAACCAGGTCTGAAAGTTGAGAGGGGCTTCAATATTCTTGCTCTGCTTGAAGTTGCCATGTACTTGTCCATATAAGTTTGAAGTCTTTGGTAACCCTTGGCATAGTTGTAAGGTTTTAGAAGTCCTGCTTCAAGTTTTGCATTGATAACTTGCTTCAACCTCTCCTCAGGGGAAATTTCGGTAGTAGGATCTGCTGCGGTGAGGAAGAACTTATCACGAGCTGCATCCGAAATGTGGGGTGTGTTATGAGAAGCCTTTTGGAGCGTTGGCGATTTTTGAGGGAAAAGTTGAGCATGCTGTTGGCTTGGGGTTTTGAAAGAAACTTCTTGGTAGTTTGAAGCTTCGTAAGGAAGATGAAGTTTTTGTTGTTGTTTACCACTCCCCATTGGAAACTGATGTGACTGGGATGCGCCGTTTAGTTGATGGTCCAGCTGCATTGGCTTTTGCTGGTACTGTTGTTGTTGCAACAGCTTTTGCTGTTGAACATTCAGTTGTTGCTGTATGTAGTTTAGCTGCTGCTGGTCGAGCTTGGAAAGGTTTTGGTTGACATCGGTAGACATATTCAAGTGATTGGAAGCATTAGCTGAGCCTTTATTAAATTGAGTTTCGCTTGTATTATGACTGATGTCATTGTTCATGGTATTAGTGTTGTTACTCATTATATTTTGCAGATTTGCCGTTGAGTTTGTAAAGCCACTAATGTAGTTCGTTGCCTCGAGCTTCTGTAGCATGGGATCATTTGTCAGACTGATGGTGTCCATCATATCGTTATCGTCGATCATCGATAAGAACTCTGTTAAGGAGTTGAATTCCGAGCCTGCATGTTCGGAATAGAAAAAGGGCTGCTGGTTCAAGGCCGTCGACGAAGGTAAGAAGTTTGCTTGCAGGGATGTAGAGAGGTGGTTCTCGAGATTGCCCGATGGTGCAGCCTTGGCATCATTTTTCGAGCCATCAGGGGAGTGAGGGTCCTTGGCCGGGAGGAGTGAGCCATCTTTTGGTTTTGATTTTGGGATGTCGTCGTGGCACAGATGGCCGATGTTTCTCTTAATGCATCTTTTGCAGGGCCTTGATTCATCGCAGTTCATGTGGGATCTGCGGCAGTATACACACGCTGAGCCGACCTTCTTTCTCTTTTTGTTTTGTCTTGCCGGGCCGGCGTCCGCAGGCGAGGCCGGTCCCGAATGTTGCGGTGAGTTTGCGTCGTTCTCCACTGTGTTTGGCTTCACACCGCTGACGGCAGAGCTTTCCGTTGCATTGGCAGCAGGGGCGGTGGAGGGCTGCTGGGAATGCGGGGACGTTTCTGCAGCCGGCAGAGGAGGGTTCCCATCCTTGGCGGCGTCGGCAGGCCGATGGCAAGATCCCTTGCTGCTCTCTTCTTCCGTGCCAGCATGCTCGTGCTCGTGCTCGTGCTCGTGCACATTTTCGGAAGCAGTTTTCTTATGCTGTGAGTGTTTTGCGGGGTAGTTCTGTGTGGTAGCTCCGGACATGCTAGACTGTGCTGGGCATCCGATTTCTGATCTTGCTTTCTCTCTCTGTCTCGCTAGCTGACTAGCTGGTTACAGGTGTGTGTGTGTGGATAGGCGGCTTGATGTGTGCACGATCTTCCTCCAACGACTCTGGTGTACAGCCTGTCTACAATCGTATTAGTGTGTATCGCAGGAGGAAAAAACACCGTTTCTCACGCTGCGGCCGGGAAACCGACGAATGTGGAAAAAAAATTGAAGTTGAAGAACCGCGTGCTCTTTTCATGGAGCTCTCCCACCAGCATTACGTCAGCGGGATAATCAAAAGTAGAAAAAGAGGCTCAGAGCAAGACACTCATTGGAATGTGACGGATCATATCAACCAGACAGAAGAGAAGCAGGCACGACGACCCCACTCCTCCCCTGCTCTGCCCTGCCCTCTTGCCGTCATTCTTTGGTGGTCTTCTCCCGCTTGCGCTCTCTGACTCCTCTGCTACTACGCTTCGCCGCTGCTGCGGCAGCAACGGAACAGCCAACTACACTCAGCATGGGAAGCAGTCTCGTCCACGACCCTGCACGCCTGCACGCCAGGCCGTCGGTGGCCCCGAAGACCACACCGGTCCACGCCCCTCAACCCCTCCAGACCGTCCAGACCGCCCCGCCCGAGGCGGCTGTGAGGCCCTTCCGCCCAACTCTGGGCGGGCGGAACCAGCGCATCCGCCGCCGCCGTTGCCGTTTCGAGACACGTCCTCGTGTTTTTCCCCGTCCGCGTCCGCGTCCTCGGCTGGCCCCCCGGCTAGCCCGCTGGGGGGAGGAGTGGGTCGCCGAGCAGATGGCAGCACTCGGGGACGGAAGTCGGGCCAGACAAGACGGACACGGGCCCGGGGAGAAAGGAAAGACGCTGCTACTATACGCCATCCTGGGCGCTGCTCTCAGTGCCGTCTGGGGCTATCTCTGATCGGCCGGCCGGCTCATCGCCCACGGTCGCTTGCCGTTGCGGAAGGTGCCGTCCGGCGCGGAACCAGCGCCGGGGACAATGCAACGGAGGAAACTTCCGCAGTGAAAAATTCTGGTTTCTTCACCAGCACGGATGGGTGCTCCTTTATCTGAGCTGCACGATGATATAATGGATAAAGACGCCCCCCTCTTTCTTTAGGTTGCGGCTCTGCACCCGCTTTCCCCTCTCTTTCCTTCTGCTGATCCTGAAGGCACGCTCTGTATGTTCTATCTAGTTGTAACGAGCTTCGCTTGATCTCTACTGCCCCTACCTTTTCCCTCTACGCATTTCAAGTGCTGCACACAGGAAAAAAAAGAAAAGCAAAGAAACACGATAAGACAAGAGATACGCCAGTATGGGGCTTAAAACGCTGTTCTCGACGAAGACAGCAAAGTCGATCCGCTATGCGGACGAAGACATTGAGAGGAGAAACGCACGGGACCCCCGGATCCATCCACAGCACAGATTGCTAACCCCGCTTCTGCTAGACAAGCGGATCCCGCCCATTCCAACCGAGGACGAGAGAATCGAGTTCCCCTTCAGAAAGACAAACCTCTTCAGCGAGACATTCTACCTCTGGTGTCTGCCGCTCTTAAGCGTCGGATACCGTAGAACCGTCCAGCCAGAAGATTTGTACAAGATCTCCCGAGGCTCGACCTATGACGTCGAAAGCAGAACAAAGATCTTTTTGGGACACTTCTACACGATGAAGGGGAACGCAGAAACACAGTACATGAAGAGACACCACATCGAAGATACCCCGGAAAATAGAGAACGGCTCCAGTTCAGCCAGGACTTCAAATACCCGAGCTATCTCGTCCTATTGGCGCTCTACAAGACCTATTTCATCAACTACACTCTGGCTATGTTCTGCAAAGCGCTGGGTGACGTGGCCTCTGCCCTCAATACCCTCCAAATCAAAGCCTTGATCAACTATGTCCATGGAAAGGCCTTGCACGAGGATGTGGGGAAGAGTGGCTACGGATTGGCCGTCGGTGTTGCGTGCATCGTCTTTCTAATCGGTTTGCTGTATGCAAGAAACTTCAACGACGCCAGCTTCTGTGGTGCCGAAATCAAAGGTGTTTTGACCAAGGTGTTGTTGGATAAGTCCTTCAGACTCAGCAAAGACTCCAGGACAAAATATCCTCCCTCCACAATAACTGCCTATCTCGGTAATGACTTGTCCAAAATCGATTTGGCAACAAATTTCTTTTCCTTCATTGTCTGTTTGCCTATAGGATTGGGTATAACCATCGCCTTGCTCGCAGTAAACTTGGGTGGTGCTTCCCTATCCGGTATTGCATGGTTTATGTTGATCACCGGGTGCATCATGTACTCCACCAAATTCTTGATGAGGTGGAGGAAGTCGGTCAATGTCCAGACAGACGCGAGGGTTAAACACACAAAGGAAGTTCTTACCAACATCAAGATGATCAAATACTATGCATGGGAAATCCCCTTTACGAAATTAATCTCCAACCTAAGGTCTCGGGAGATGAAAATCATGTTGAAAGTCCAGTTCTTCAGAAATATGATCACAGGTATTGCAGTCACGCTCCCAATGTGCTCCGCATTGATTGGGTTCTTAGCAATGTACGGTCAATTGGGCGGCTTGAAAAACGCTTCCAACATCTTCTCATCTGTCACACTATTCAACATTTTGACAATGCATGTTGCAATGTTACCCACCGCTCTAACCTCTGCAAGTGACGCATGGATTGCATTCACTAGAGTCCAAAATTTCCTACTCGCAGAAGAAACAAAGCCTGATTTGAACTACAACAAAACTGAGTACAACGCTCAACAACCTGCAGTCAACATCAAAAATGCTGCTTTTGACTGGCTCAAATCAAGCAATGACGCCTGTTCAGTGGGTTCGGGCTTAACCGAATCTGTTACTTTCGAAAAGCAGTCCCTAAGTGATGAAGTTACCTGTAAGCAAACGCTTGATTTGCAAGGGATTAATCTGCAAATCAAGCATGGTGAATTCATCGTCATTACTGGTGCCATTGGATCTGGTAAGTCTTCCCTCTTAGCCGCAATCAATGGTAATATGACTAGAATATCAGGTGAAGTTGACATCTCCGGTAACATTGTGTTGTGTGCTAATCCGTGGATCCAAAACACCACAGTTCGAAGTAACATCACTTTTGGTCTGGAATTTGATAGAGAGGTTTATCAAACCGTTATCGAAAGTTGCGCATTGCCTAGTGATTTCGAAATCTTACCTGCAGGTGATAAGACTGAAATTGGTGAACGTGGTGTCAATCTTTCTGGAGGTCAAAAAGCACGTATAAACTTGGCACGTACTGTTTATAGAGCCTACACTCTGAAAGAATACAACATTGTGATGTTCGATGATGTGTTAAGTGCTGTTGATGCCAAAGTCGGTAAGCACATTATGCAGGAATGTATTCTAGGATTATTGCGTGATAAAACACGTGTCTTGGCAACCCATCAGTTGTCTCTAATTGGTGAAGCCGATAGAATCATCTACATGAATGGTGATGGTACTATTGATATAGGTACTAACCAGGAACTAGTTGAAAAGAATGAAGGATTTAAAGCATTGATGGATTTCCAAGTAGATGGGGAAGAAGCTGACGGAGATGAAGATGACGATGACGAAGACATTGATGTCAAAGAAAGCGAACTAAAATTGATTAGAAAGCAAACAACCAAAGATGAGAACTTC
The DNA here is from genome assembly GCA_030563085.1 of Pichia sp. NRRL Y-27259. Classification (NCBI taxonomy): domain Eukaryota; kingdom Fungi; phylum Ascomycota; class Pichiomycetes; order Pichiales; family Pichiaceae; genus Pichia; species Pichia sp. NRRL Y-27259. Next base: position 103,785 of record JAKUBB010000011.1, read on the forward strand.
GGCAAAACAATCCAGGCAGAGACAATCAAAACTAACGGGATTCCACTGCAAACAATTATCACCTACCTTAGATCAGGCTCGGGTAAATTGGGATTAAGATTTATCATCCCGAACTTAATCCTAGCCATTGCTTTCACTGCATTCTGCATGCTTTTCGAGAATGTCTGGTTATCTTTCTGGTCAAGCAAACGTTATCCAGATCGTAGTGACGGTTTTTACATTGGATTGTATGTGATGTTCACTGTCATGTTTGTCTTGTGTGCAATCTGGCAATTCTGTACAATTATCTTCATCACAAACAGATCTTCGACATTGCTCAATATCAAGGCTTTAAACAACATAATGCATGCCCCAATGTCATTCTTTGATACTACCCCTATGGGGAGAATCATCAATAGATTTACCAAAGATACTGATGTCTTAGACAATGAGATTGCAGAACAAGCAAGACTCTGCTGTTTCGGGTTTGGTAACATGTGCGGTATTTTAATCATGTGTTGCATTTTCCTGCCTTGGTTTGCTATTGCTATCCCAGTCATGGTACTTTATGTTGGTTGTTGTTTCAATTTCTACCAATCCACTGCCAGAGAAGTTAAAAGATTGGAAGGTGTTTCAAGGTCACTTGTTTTCTCTTCCTTTGACGAAGCCCTTCAAGGTATGGAAACGATCAAGTTATTCTCTGCATCGACAAGATTCATTGAAAAAAACACAAACCTTATAAACAAAATGAATGAATCTTACTTCTATACGATTTCGGTTCAGCGTTGGTTGGCGGTTGCCTTGCACGGCTGCTCCGCCTCGGTCAATATAATCATCACGATGCTAAGTGTGGCAAGGGCATATCCGATTTCTGCAGCATCCTCCGGTTTGTTGATCTCCTACATCGTTCAGTTGAGTATGCAATTGATCAGTTTCTCGAAATCTCTTGGACAAGCAGAACAATATTTGTCTTCCGTTGAAAGAGTTTGTGAGTATGTCTCTGAGCTACCACAGGAGGCCGCATACATCAACGAGGAAGAAGATAGCAAAATTCCTGAACACTGGCCCCAGGGAGGACATATTGAGTTCAACGATGTTTCGTTGAAGTACAGACCAGAACTCCCATTGGTACTAAAGAACATGACCTTGGACATCAAACCGGGAGAAAAAATTGGGATCTGTGGGCGTACAGGCGCTGGTAAATCCACAATTATGACGGCGCTGTACAGACTAAGTGAGCCGGTATCGGGGGAGATGTTTATAGACGGTGTGGATATCACCAAAATTGGATTACTCGAACTCCGTTCTCACTTGGCCATCATTCCACAGGACCCTGTCCTTTTCAGAGGCACAATAAGAAGCAACTTGGACCCCTTTGGCGAAACTGAGGACTCAGTCTTACAGAAAGCTATCGATTTGTCCTGTGGCTCCTCAAACAATAGTAAATTTGCATTGGAAACATTTGTCGAGGATGGCGGTGCGAATTTCTCACTCGGTGAAAGACAAGTCATTGCTCTTTGCCGTGCATTGATCCGGAAAACAAAGATCTTGATCCTCGACGAAGCTACATCTAGTGTCGACTACGAAACCGACGCAAGAATCCAACAAACGATTGCCAACGGGTTCAAAGAGTGTACCATCCTGTGCATTGCCCATCGTTTGAGAACCATTCTAAACTACGACCGTATTCTCGTGATGGATAAGGGCGAATGTGCCGAGTTCGACACCCCAAAGAAGTTGTGGATGGAAGGAGGAATTTTCCGTAGCATGTGTGACAAGTCCGGCATCGAGGAGGACGAGTTCTAGTCCAGTGCTTGTGTACCTATCTGATCTCTAATCTCTAATAATATAACCTATTCCGTTTCTAGATACCATGCATGCGCGCACACGACGCGACCCAGTTGGGAATTGTTTGCAATCGGGATCTTCACAGGCACGTCCGCCATCATTCTTCGAGCGGATAAAGAATTGCCGCCTCTGCTTCCGCCTTGCTTCCGCCTCTGCTTCCGCCATATGGTTCAGAATATGGCCAGTGGTGGCCTGCAAGGGTTCATGGAGTGGGCTCTTGGGTCACGGACGTGCCTGGTTACGAACTGGTTGGTTTGTGCAATGCAGAGTCGGTGGCAACCTGCTGGAAGTGAAAACAGAGGGAATGTCCCGCTGAAAGCAGGAGTTCATTTACGTGGTCCTTATCTCTGTCGATGGATTGCGCCTTGAGCAAAAGTGACATTGTTTAAAACTTTTTTTCAGCAGTTGAAGAAGACAGTGGGTGGCTGTGAAGTGCTGAACTTACCAAACTGCATTTAAATCTAGTTTTGCAAAAAAAGCTAGAGAAAGAATAAGATAGAAAAGAACTAGAAAATTTCTAGGAGTGAGAATTAAATTTCAGAATGAGAGCCAGATTTGAGAAAGAATTGTTCTCCTTCAAAACTACCAAGGGCATCCAGTATTCGGACGAGGATATTGAAAGGAGAATTGCAAATGATGAGAGGATACATCCTCAAACGAGGCTTTTAACACCATTGCTGCTCGACAAGAGAATTCCGCCTATTCCCACCGAAGAAGAGAGGATTCCGTTCACTTACCGAAGAAACAACGTCGTTTCCGAGACGTTTTTGACCTGGCTCAATCCGCTCTTGAGAGTCGGTTATCGGAGAACTGTGGTACCCGAAGACTTGCCAAAAATCGTGCAGGGCTCGGAATATGATGTGGTCACTATATCAGAATATTTTACCAAGGTCTTCCAAAAGAGTGTTCGGGATGTGGAGCTGAGGTATTTGGCAAAATGCGGTTTCGATGACACTCCTGAAGATAGGACTTACATTAAGTCAGATCCAAATTTCAAATATCCGGAGCACTTGGTTTTGAAAGCATTGTACAAAACATTAGGCTGGGACTATACGGTGAGTGTCTTTTTAAAAGCAATCGCTGATATTACGGCAGCCTTGAATACCCTTCAGATCAGAGCATTAATCAACTACATTGCTGATAAGAAAGCCGGGGTAACCGACAGTAAAACAGGATACGGCTACGCGGTCGGTGTTGCATGCATTGTCTTCTTTGTTGGTGTGGTAGGAGCACATGCCTTCAACAGAGCTGGAATCATTGGTGCTGAAGCCAAAGGACTTTTCACGAAATTGATTCTTGATAAGTCATTGCGTTTGAGCAGAAAATCTAAATCTCAGTTTCCACACTCCAGAATAACATCTTTAGTTGGTAATGATGTTTTCAAACTTGATTTGGCAGCAAGTTACTTACCTTTCGCATTATGTTTACCAATCGGTTTGACAATTACTATCGTCATGTTGGCTGTTCGTTTAGGTGGTGCTTCCTTGGCAGGTGTAGGTTACTTCTTGTTAGCCACCATGTGCTTCTTCTTTTTCACCAGAAAGTTGATGAAATGGAGAAAAAGCGCCAATATTGAGACTGATTCTAGAGTTCGTTATATCAAAGAGATTTTGAGCAATATGAAAATGATAAAGTATTATGCTTGGGAGATCCCATTTTTCAATCTCATATCAGATGTCAGGTCAAAGGAAATGAAAGTAATGCTGAAAATTCAGTTTGCAAGGAACATTATCACTGGTTGTGCTGTTACCTTACCTCTCGTGTCAACGATGATTGGATTTTTGTGTATGTATGGTCAATTGGGTGGATTGAGAAATGCTGCTAATATTTTCTCTTCAGTGACGTTATTCAATATTTTGACCCTACACATCTCATTTTTTCCATTGGCGTTAAGCTCCGCCGGTGACGCCATTATTGCTTTCAAAAGAATTCAAGAATTTATGCTTGCAGAAGAAGAAGAGTTGGATCCAGAATATCACAAATACCCATTTGATTTATCAAGGCCGGCAATATTGATTGATAATGGGGACTTCACTTGGGACGTTGATGTTTCAGATCCTTCAGATACCGATTCTGTGGAATCCAAGGAAAAGATCTCGTTTGATGCAGAGAAGAACTCGGACGACGCTTCTACCTTAAGTTCATCGTTAATTTTGAAGAACGTAGACTTAAGTGTTAGACATGGTGAGTTTGTCGTTGTTACAGGCTCGATTGGATCCGGTAAGTCGTCCTTACTGGCCGCAATTAACGGCGATATGAACAGGCTGGCTGGTGGAATCGACATTTCGGGTAGTATAGTCCTATGTTCTCATCCATGGATTCAAAACACTACGGTGAGAGAAAATATCACTTTTGGTCTAGAATTTGATAGAGAGGTTTATCAAACCGTTATCGAAAGTTGCGCATTGCCTAGTGATTTCGAAATCTTACCTGCAGGTGATAAGACTGAAATTGGTGAACGTGGTGTCAATCTTTCTGGAGGTCAAAAAGCACGTATAAACTTGGCACGTACTGTTTATAGAGCCTACACTCTGAAAGAATACAACATTGTGATGTTCGATGATGTGTTAAGTGCTGTTGATGCCAAAGTCGGTAAGCACATTATGCAGGAATGTATTCTAGGATTATTGCGTGATAAAACACGTGTCTTGGCAACTCATCAGTTGTCTCTAATTGGTGAAGCCGATAGAATCATCTACATGAATGGTGATGGTACTGTTGATATAGGCACCCATGAGGAGTTAGTTGAAAGCAATGATCGATTCAGGGCTTTGATGGATTTCCAAATGGAAGGAGATGCTAAAGCAGAAGAGGATGAAGATGACGAAGACATTGATGTCAAAGAAAGCGAACTAAAATTGATAAGAAAGCAAACTACGAAGGATGAAAGACAGGGTAGAATGATCCAAGTAGAGCAAGTCAAAAGTAATGCAATATCAAAAACAATGTTTGCAGCATATCTCCGCTCTGGGTGTGGCAAACTTGGTCCAAAGATTGTCCTTTCAAACTTGTTATGTGCGATCATTTTGACCACATTTTGCATGTTATTTGAGAATGTTTGGTTATCATTTTGGTCGCTCAAGAAATTCAAAACATATGATGATTCTTTTTACATTGGCATTTACGTCATGGTAACATGTTTTTTCGTACTTTGTGCTATTTGGCAATTTTGCACCATTGCTTTCATTTCAAATCGAGCATCAAAACTCCTCAACCTAAGTTGCTTAAGGAATATAATGTATGCCCCAATGTCATTTTTCGATACTACACCACTTGGTAGGATAATGAATAGATTCACCAAGGATACAGATGTTTTGGATAATGAGCTTGCGGAGCAAGCAAGGTTGACATGTTTAGGTTTCGGGAATGTCATTGGTGTGTTAATACTTTGTATCATTTACTTACCGTGGTTTGCAATTATTATTCCAGCTCTAGTTTTGTTCATTATAATTATTTTCTCCTACTATCAGGCAACATCTAGGGAAATCAAGCGTATCGAGGGAGCAGCCAGGTCTTTTGTGTTTTCTAACTTCGATGAAGTGTTGCAAGGTATGTTTACCATCAAATTGTTTGACGCTTCAAAAAGATTCACGGATAGGAATTCTAGAAATATCAATGTCATGAATGAATCATATTTTGCAGCGGTTTGTTTGATGAGATGGTTTTCTATTCCTCTACACGGTTCGGCCGGTTCTATCACTTTGGTGATCACAATGCTATGTGTTTCAAATGCCTATCCAATATCTGCTGCAGGTTCAGGTTTATTAATCTCATTTGCGGTTCAATTTAGTATGCAAATTATTAGTTCAACAAGAGCTTTAGGTCAACTCGAGCAACTACTTTCTTCAGTCGAGCGTATTTGCGAGTATGCAACGGAGTTACCCAGTGAGGCAAGTTACAACACTCCAGAAGGCATAAAGCTTTCAAACTCTTGGCCTCAATCGGGTGCTATCAAATTAAATAACGTTTCATTGAGATATCGTGAAGAGTTACCACTTGTTTTGAAGAATATGACACTAGACATTAAAGCGGGTGAAAAAATTGGTATTTGTGGCCGTACGGGAGCAGGTAAATCTACGATTATGACTGCATTGTATAGATTAAGCGAACCAGAGGGAGGGAACATTGAAATAGATGGGGTTGATATTCAGAAAATTGGACTTTTTGATTTACGTTCAAGGTTAGCAATCATTCCACAGGATCCGGTATTATTCCGTGGTGATATTAGAAGAAATTTGGATCCATTTGGCGAGCTGAGTGACTCGGTACTGAAATCAGCACTAGATATTGCATCTGGATATGCGTCTAGTGATAATGAGAAGAATTCTGAAATTGACATTATTCAGAAGTCGGATAAGAATACTGATGATGAAAACAAATTCTCATTGGATACTTTTGTTGAGGACGATGGCGCCAATTTTTCACTAGGCGAAAGGCAAGTTATTGCACTTTGCCGTGCATTGATTAGAAATACTAAAATTTTGGTCCTTGACGAAGCAACATCCAGTGTAGATTATGAGACTGATGCGAGGATCCAAGAAACGATTGCCAACGGGTTCAAGGACTGTACTATTTTGTGCATTGCTCATCGTTTGAGAACAATTATTAACTACGACCGTATTCTTGTGATGGACAAGGGCGAATGTGCTGAATTTGACACCCCGAAGAAGCTGTGGATGGAAGGAGGAATCTTCCGTAGCATGTGTGACAAGTCCGGGATCGACGAAAATGACTTTTAGCTCAGTTAGAAAATTAATATTCAATAAAACTGTGTAGACATAAAGAAAATTATTATAGCATTAGTAAATTAAATATCATTATTATTAGAACACGGAGGATGAGAAAGTAAAAGGTGTCGATCTTGGAAAAGAATACGCTAAATGTTTGAGAAACTCTATATGTAAGTTAGGAACGAAGTTTTAGGTCAGAAACACGATGCAGTATCGAAAGTTGAGTAATCATGACTCTCAGATGAGAAGGAGCTCTTTGCAACGTTCATAGACGTAGAAAGAACATGCAAACATAGGGACAACTTTCAAGAAACCTATTCCCAAGCCGACATAGAAACCTCGAAAACCTCTTTCTTTGAATATCTGTTTGGCGGTGTGTGCCAAGCCGAAAAACTCGCCAGATTTGTTCGTTACTCCACCGACTTGCATACGCCTACGGATGACTTCGAATGGATAAGCAGATGCTTGAGCCAGCATACCGGCGCCACCACCGGCCAGCAATTGGGCCCAAGTTGTTAAAGGAGGTCTATGGTCAAACGAAGAGTCCGATCGCGTTGCTGATTTGGACTTATCGCTCAAGACTGTGTATGGGGCTAACCACTTATTCCGAAAAAAATCGTGAAGAATATCATGGGAATAGAAACTGACACCTGCATACGGTATCATACCTAATATAGTTGGAACAAACCCCCGATAGAAGTTTGACAGTGATAGAACACATGGGAAATAATCAGCAACTTTAGACTTGTATAGAAGCCTTGTGAAAATTGCATCACTTGGCGATGGATAACCTCCTGTTGTGTACATAGTTTTAGGTTTTTCGTTGTAGATCAATTTTAGGGTATGGAACAATTTGCCTTTTCCGTGATGTATCGAATGATGCGATGTTTCGAATGCCAATCTAACTCTGATTAAATCCAATGGATATGTAAAGTATACGGAGGTCACACCTGCCAATGATCCTGCAAGTAGCCTACGTCCTGCTGTTTCGTAATCATCATTAGGAATTAAGATTGTTCTGATTTGTTCGTAGCAGACAAATTTTATTGCGGCATAGGGGAAGATTCTCAGTAAAGTCGCCGAGTGGCCTTGGTATAAGCCGAGGATTCCGTCCCTGGAATATATGGTTTGTATTGCCTTGAACATTCCCCTGAAAGATCCGACATACTGTTTATAGTGGGGATTGTTAGTTTGAAAAAGAATTTTCACTCTGTCAAGAGGAGCAATCAACGACTTGGCAGATATCCCTGCCAAGCCCCCGGCCAGTCCGCTTCGTAAAACGTATTCAAATGATTGCTTGTTTATTTGTGCATGTTCTTGACCCTGCTTGTTAAGCAATGTTGTATGCGCATTTGAACTGCTTTGCTCTGGCTTTGTGGCTATCGGCGTTACGTCGGCAACGACATCTGTTGCCCTTGACTTTTGTACCGCCCTTTCTGCTTGCATTTTGCGTATCTTCGTTTCTTTCAAATGTTTACTCTCTAAAGAGTCCAGTTGGTGCAGGTCGTAGTCCGCCGACGGTATTATTATCGGTTTTTTCAGTGACTCATGTTTGTTTTTGTGAAAGTCATCTTCCACATCGTTATGTGATCGTGCATCCACCATACTTGAGAGAAAGAGTGTGCTCTCCTGTGTGCCTTTGCCCTCTTGTTAATAGGGATTCTGTATTACGTTTGCTATTGGTGTACAGAGCGTATTGTTCCCCCCTGAAAAGCGCCAGACAGAACCGGCACTTACAGTTCAAGCACACGGTCGGCCCCAGTTCCACTCCACACCGTGACAAACCCTCCCATCCTTATTCGTTCTTGATTTGGATTTCCTCGCCAGGACCTCCGCGCACCCGGGTTCCGGTCCCGCAATTGGCTATCTACCCGAGACCGACAGCCATGCCTGTTATCTGTTCTGTTTTCAGTTCTGGTTGAGTGATGTGCAGAAGTGACCGTACCTGGTGGATCTCCCAATATAGCAGATTCACTGGCCAAGCGTGATTTCGGCCATTTTCTCCAGCTTCTGCCTGTTGCTGAGCCTGCTGTTACTATTGCTATTCAGCTTATAAGACCAAACAAAGAGCTTGACAAGCTGCAGAAGCTTGCTGTCTCCGTTGCTGAAACGCTGCAAAACCCTGACGTCCCTGTAACCCGCACGCAGGAGCGGATCATTCGGATCATCATCACCGACTCCATATCCGTACCCCTCGCCGTCTTCTAGCTCTTCTTCGGCGTCGTCTTCTTCGTCCTCGTGACTCGCAACGCTATCTGAGGCCGAACTGCAATCAAGACCTCCGTCGAGCTCACCATTGAATGAAACACCATCAACGTAGGTCAATAATGCCTTGTTGACCCTTATAGCAATGGTTTCCCTCAGAGAGATATCGACGAGTTTCTTTAACTCTGGTGGCAAACGCTGTGTAAAGCTGGCGTCGGATCCTTTATCTTTGAAAGTCCCGTATGATATTAGTCCCATAGTGAGTTCCATGTCTTTGATAAATCTTGAGCTTTTTAAAATGTATTCGTCGCTGAGATTTACCTTAATAAACTCGACAAACTCGTTGAAAAACATCTCCTCTTTTTCTTCTAGCTCCTCGCCAGTCAAGCCGCTAACATCACTATCAAAGAACTCGCGTATTATCTCAACGGCTTGAAGGTGTAAGAGACGAAGCTTTAATATCGGGAACTCATTGAAGAAATATGGCCACTTGCCAGAAATAAATTCGAGGGTTTCCTTGACCTGTCCATGCATCAACATGATCATCATGGCCTTGCGTTCATAAACGGACCCCATTCCAAGTGTGCTTCGCTGCTGTTTGATGGATAGTTCCGAATCCTCTAGTATTTCGTTACTTCCCTTCGATGGGTCTTCTCCACTGTTTTCCCTAAAAAGTTGGCTCATCTTTTCCCTTTGTAAATCAAAACTTTGCTCTGTAAACTTGATACTGTCGCTGTCTTCTACTACCTCATCATCCAGATCTTCGGCATCTAGATCTTCGGAATCATCGTCCTTTTGTATGTTCTTCTGTATACTTCTGTCCTCATATTGTAGTTCTTTATTGAAAGTGTCAGCAGCGCCGGCATAACCCATTCTTATGAGGTATTCAAGAACACCATAGTTTAGATCCTTTTGCAATTGGAAGAAAGTATCCGGGAACAGAAAGACATCAGGTAGCTCTGTGGGCCAAATTGGAGTAGAACTTACCCGTTTGTGTGTATTCTTCCCATTATTGACAGATTTACTGCTATCACCATTATCGTTATCATTTGGGGCAACATTATTGCTGCTTTCAACGCCCTCGTCTCTTTCACTTCTGTCATTTTCACAATTGAGTAATTCTCCTAGTATTTGGTTCATCATGTTTATTGTTAAAAATCTTCTTGACCAGCTCACAAAGAATCTGTAATGAATTGACTACGAGGTGCCTCCTCTACGATTAACTTAACATTATGTTCCCACAGCAACAGACATAGATTAGTCGAGCATGATTTTTGTGGACCTGTTCCTGATCGAGAAAATTACTTGAGATTTTCCTGATTATTTTTGACGTTAAAGTCAAGTTCCCTTTCTCTACTCCAGTGACAAGATAATACTTTCGGGATTAGCAAATGCCGGAGTATGTTATTGGCCAGGATATACCCCGAAGTGGTGTTTCCTCTCTGTCAAAATTCCATGGAAAAGAAGTCGCTTTTTTTTCAGATCGAGCCGGAACTGTCACCCTAGATAAAGAACAATTCGGCTCCTACTCCATCTCTCCCCCAAACAGTAAATGTTTTGCCAACCCATTTGGTTGGAACACCAAGCTAGGTTATAAGAACTATACCCCAAAAGTTTTTAAAGCCCATGAAGGTACTATTGACAATTTCCTCAAGTCGTTGGTTCAGCTTTCTAAAACTCAAAGTTTTAGTGTGAAACTGTCATCGTACAAAGTATTTTGTCCATCTTCATTTTTCCAATATATTTCTGTTAAGCGTCAATCCAGGTTCTACATTGTATGGTATAACAATCGGTACATCATTGCAAGCAATGAAACCAGAGAAGGACAAAATGTCTTGATGTCATATGCTGGGATCCGATTTGAAGATCTTCTCACGCATGGAACATCGCAAAAAACGATAAATAATTACAATCTATACGAAAGTGTGATTGAAACCAAAATCAATGGCTTGAACTGCCTCTATTGTGCGGAGATTGACTCGTTTAATAAAGAAAGTGGAGCATACACTGAAATCAAGATGGTGCTGTGCAAGTCTAATATCCCACATGCCAAGACAACGAACAAAAAGTCGGTTCTGAAGTCATTGTCAAAGGGTAATGTTTACTTCGGTAGTTTTTTATTTCGATTATTGATTCAATGCAAATTTGCAAATGACCTTAAAGTGGTGATAGGTATAAGGGATCAAAGCTTCACTATTCGAAATATCACCGAATTTTCTGTCGAAGATGACTTGCTTCCGTTCTTCCATCAACTATATCCTGAATATTATGAGAAGTACATGACGTCTATGGAATTGATACGAAGAGTATTCTCTACAATTATCAATCAGGTGACTAGAGAAAATCCTGTTTTTTATTTGGAAATAGGTTCCCAATATACATTGAAGTCTGTCGATTCGCTTAGTGAAAGACGTCGAATACTGGAGCGGTTTATGCCATCCGAATTTATAAGCCTGATTGACAGTTTTGATTAGTCTTATGCTATATTAAATTGATGGTCTTTTATATACTATATAAATAAATGCGTGGACATGCTGTCTCCCTTGTGTTCTGTGTAAATTCGGGTTGAAGTTAAGTTCTTCGGTAGTGGATGCTGAGTCAACTCTTAGGGTATAATCGATTTTTCTTATTGTTATGAGCACTCAGGAAATATGACAAAGTAAGCTTGGACCGGTATGTTGAGAAGTGGAAAGAATCCTATGATTTCCAGCTACCTTCGAACATATGCAGGACAAAGGCAAGCTCATGCTTAGGGCTCTTACTCCCCATCTGTCCGACACCCGGACTGAAACTAGTTATTGGCAGGATCATGATGTCATCATAGACGGTGGGCTTCTCCAAACCTGTGAAGTTCAACCAATTGATCTCCATGTCGTTCGAGTGTAAAGGCAGCCCATCACTATTCAACTCCTGCTTTTTCAAGGAGTATCTCTTACCATCGGTCCAGTATTTTGATCCGATACCAAACCCGTCACCGTAGCTGCCGTCTGTGTAAACGTTGTTAATGTAGTCAAAAAAGGTGTCTGTGAACATACCCGGGCCTGTCCACTGCATGACGTCGCCACCTGTGTCTTTACCTTCAACGCGTTTGAGCATGCCTTGATTCTGTTTCCTCAAGGTTTCCTCGACAACTCTGGCGATCAACTCACGCAAGAATGGGTGGCCACGTTTTCCAACGACGGTCCATTGGACAAATTGGATTCGACGAGCATACCACTCTGCCCAGTCTGGTCTATCCGGATCTGCTTCGATGCCTATGGCGCATCCTATGGCGTTCAGCCTGCTGTTGGAAGGAAGATACTGCGGGTTGAACACTGCCCACTCGCCAATTGGCTTCAAGCATAACGTGTCCATGTCGGAGTAAACCCCACCACGGGCAAAGATAACGAGATATCTGAAGAAATCGGCCTTTAGAATGAACCTAGGCATGAGTTTCCAGGCCTCGATGACCGCCTGGACGTTTGCGAATTCCTGCAAAATCCATTCGTCAATCATGTCGTCTGTAATAATCGTGTGTGTGAAGTTCTCGTTCTTGTTTGACCACGACTGGTATGGTCTCGTGAAATGTTTCGGGAAGTGGCTGTCGTCGGCAGAGACCTTCCACGTCTGGAAAATATGATTTGGAATCGAACTGTGTTCATCGTAGGAAAAGTGGAATGCCAACTGCGCACGTAAAGGCGCATTAGCAGGGAGTCTGTTGTATCTGCGGATGAGTGGGTTGAAATGGGTCTTCATGTTGAAGTTTGCTGTGTCTGTAGAAAGCAACTCCAAGTCATTGCTTGCGTGTGTGTTGGCTGAGCCGGCTGTGAACATCGGAGCAATGAAGTACCATAGAAAGAAGAACGCAAATGTTGTAAGCGACAGCTTCTTGCGCATGTTGCGGTGGTTGTTGACGACATCTGTCTTTAGCCTCCACAAAGTCTTCTTGATGGATTTGGAAGCAGTGTCATCGGGGATAGTAATGTAGTCCATATTTGGCGTCGCCTCTGTGCTGCTACGCTGCGTGTGGTTTCCTGCTCGCCGGTTCCTTTCTCCAATGGATCGAGGAAACTTGGAGCCAGAGTAGGGGCCAAAGTAGGAGCCAAAGTGGAGTCAGAGTAAGGAGACTCTTGAACAACCCTCTGGACAGCATTTTTCAGTTTGGCACAATCTGTCGTCCCGTAAGCCTCATTCTCCTTTTTCCCATACGTGGCGGTGATCCCCATTACACAATGGATTTTTTCTCGGTACGCGTCGCAGCTGTTTACACTCGGGGTTCTAGACCATTTCGGTCTTCCGTGCACAGTACAGTATCTTTTGATTTGGAGTTGGAATTAGTATACAGAATTTACATCTAGCTTACAGAAAAATGGGCAGGGAGTAGGAGACTGCCGGAAAGACACATTCACCTGGTGACTCCGCTGACGACACGTAGGGTTTCTCTCTTTCTTCTTCTCAAATTACGCTCCTTCTCGGTCTCTCTCTTCTCGATCTCCCACTCACTCAACTTCTCCACCGTTGGCGAAAATTCCTCCCCGTACTTCTTGGTGTCGTACCGGAGACCCTGCACGATCGACTTGGACGCGTCATCCGGGTTGATGAGGTTAAAGAAGGGCAAGGAGTCCATATTCTGGGACACCTGCTGCGGGTTCTCGATGAGCTCTCGCTTGAACTTGTAGATCTCGTCGTAGATGGCGACGGCTATGGCAGTCTCGAATTCGGGTTTGAGGCCTATGTCGTTGCACACGGACTTGGCAAACATCTCCGGCGTGTATGTGTCGTCGAGCAAGTTCCACTCGATCTTATCTGTATAGAAGTCCTCGCCGATGTTGGCGGAGATGTCCAAGACGACGTGGAACTCCTTCTCGTTCGACAAGAACTGGTCGATGATGGCGTTGTTTGGGTTCGCAAGGAGGTCCTTGTATGACTGGATCTGGTCCTTAATCTGGTTGGCGATCGACGACTCTGTGTTTCGGGCGAGGTCCAGCTCCTGCGACATTATGGACGCGTGTGTCTCGGGCGTTATCAACGTCTCGTTCAGGTTCCAGAGGAAGCAGTCATTTATCACGGCCCCGCTGGTGTTGATCTTCAACTTGATCGGTATAATGACCTCCGGGGTCGCGGAGTTCGACAACACCTCGAAGGGCGTGAAGACAATCTTTGGAAGCTCCTGCGGCGCCTCCTTGTTGCCGTGGTAGTTTGAGAGGTTGATCGAACTGTTGTTCGAGTTCAGAATCAAGTTCCGATAGATGTCGAAAGCAGCGTTCGGGTCTTCGTACGTCGCGTCGTTCTTCTCGTCATCGTCCTCCACGTAGTCGACGTCGTCCTCAAAGTCTCTGTTCCCGCTCACACTGGTGCCGTTGGCATTGGCGCTGGCGCCATCACCGCCGGCCCCACCGCCGCCAAGCACGTCGCCAAGCGCGTTGATCGTGTTGTAGTGGTTCCCGTCGATAATGCCGCCGTTGAAGGCGCCGACGCCGTTGTTGTTGTTCATGAGCACGCCGCCGGCACCGTTGTTGAGGATGCCGCTGCCGCCGGTGCCACTGGCGCCGGCGCCCACGCCGTTGTTGTTGTTCGAGTCTTCGAAGTCAAAGTCGATGTCTGGGTAGTCCTCCGCGTAGTTCACCTTCGAAGTCGCCTGTCTCTTGGACGCTCTCGACGTGGAGAGGTTCGAGAATAGCGCACTGTTCGACTGCGAGAGTCTGTGCGAGAACGAGGTCGTAAGGGCCTGCGGGAAAAGAGGCTTCGACGTGATATTCGACGACATCTGCTGGTTGCTCTCTGTCTGGCTACGAACTATTCCTTCTACTTGCCCCTTTTGCCTTGTTTGGCCCGTTTCATGTCTCCCTTCGCTTCATCTTCTCTTTTTCCTGTCTACCTCCTTCCGTCTCCAGCTGCAGCCTTCTCCTCCTGCTGCTTCCAGCCGGTGCACGGGCGGCCCCTCCTCAATCCTGCGCGCCTGTCGCAGAGTGAAAAACCCTGCAGCTCGCTCGGTGCCCACGCACTTTTCGCACGCTATGAATCTCGACGTCGAGGATCAAGGCAAGGAGGAATAATAAAGCACAGCGCTGCCAGTCTGCCTTCTCCTGCCTCCTGCCTCCTGCTGGCACGTTTCTTGTTCTTGCGCTGTCGTGCTCTTTCTTCTGCGCTGTTCTGCTGGCCAAAACCTCTATCTAATTTCCCCAACCCACACACACACAAACACAATGTCTTTCTCAGACTTCTCTAAGATCGAAACCGTTTCCAAGTTGAACGACTACTTGAAGGACAAGTCCTACGTCGAAGGGTACGTACTTCACCACTAATTCCGAACCACACGCTGGTCGGGTGTTTCTTTTCTTTCCTCCGCCTTCCCACAGCTCTCCACTGCTGCTGCAGCGGGTGTGTGGGTGGATGGACGTACACATGGTTGTCCTGTTCTGACTTTTATTCTAAGTTTTGCTGCTTTTTGGCTGATCCCTTTTTTTTCTTTTTTTTTCTCACTTCTCTTCACTGTTAATAATATCGATGATGATCATATTCTTTGGTCCATGTTTATGAGGCGGACTCAAGACCCGCTGTATGAGTATCAAAAAGAAGGCTGTTGACGCAGTCGTTACCCTGAGCACATTATTACCACCCCTTTTTCCTCTCTTTCTCCTGCTTTTTTCTCTTTCTATCATCTCTTTTTTGCTTGACCCAGTCCATCAATCCACCGGTTGTTTTTTTTCCATACTGAAAAGTTTTTTTGGAAAAAATCACGTGCGCGGGGAAAAAATTGAACGTTGACATTTTTCTTTTCAACACATACTAACAATTGCTCCTCCTCCTCTGGCCATGCCATTACTGTTTTTGTCGTTATAGTACTTCTGCCACTCAAGCCGACGTTGCTGCTTTCAAGGCTTTCCAATCTGCATACCCAAACTTCTCCAGATGGTTCAACCACATTGCTTCCTTCTCTGAAGAATTCGAAACCCTTCCAAAGGGTACCGGCGCTCCAGCTGCTGCTGCTGCCGAAGAAGACGATGAAGACTTAGACCTTTTCGGCTCTGACGACGAAGATGACAACGCCGAAGCCGAAAAATTAAAGGCTGAAAGAATCGCTGCCTACAACGCCAAGAAGGCTGCTAAGGGTCCAAAGCCAGCTGCTAAGTCCATTGTCACATTAGATGTCAAGCCATGGGATGACGAAACCGACTTAGAAGCTATGCTTGCCCACGTCAAGGGTGTCGAGATGCCAGGTTTGGTCTGGGGTGCCCACCAATTTATTCCTGTTGGTTTCGGTATCAAGAAGTTACAAATTAACTGTGTCGTTGAAGATGACAAGGTTTCTCTTGAAGACTTGCAAAACTTCATCGAAGAAGGTGAAGACTGGGTTCAATCCACTGATGTTGCTGCTATGCAAAAATTATAAGCTAGTCATCTAGTTATGATAGTATATATCGTGTATAGTGTAAAATATCTTAAATTCCGTTTAATGAATAATATATGGTGAAAAAAATGTGCCCCAGTAAATGCATGCGATTATGGTTGCCTAATTGGGAAACTCGGTGCGCACGCCGCCGAGGTGTCCCTTTTTCTTAAGCTTATCAGCCTTGATCACGATGGCATGGAAGGAAAAACTAACCACTAATAGAAGATTTCACAAGAAGCTATTCTTTGCTGTCATTGCCAGTCACGTCAAGGCAGGCATCGCATAGCTGAAAAATCTTTCTTGCTGTTAACGATACTCAATCTGGTAAATTGTTCTTTTTGGTGGAAAGAGGAACTTGGCTATGATGAATCTTGACCAAGATATTGGGCACAAGGAAGAGTCACTCATGGAGAAGAAGATAACCCGGTCAAGAAACGGATGCTTCACCTGCAAAAAGCGTCGCAGAAAATGTGATGAAACAAAACCATACTGCAAAAACTGCACGGAATCGGGGAGAGTCTGTGCTGGCTATGGGGTCAGGTTGGTGTTTGACGTCGACGATTCCCGAAACTCAAACGATTCCTTCAATATCAGAGGGGAAAAGAAACACGGTTTCCGAGGTCGTCCAAAGTTGAATGATGCGGGAAACACGCTGATAATAAATAGTCATAATCCCCACAACCATCCAACGGAAGAGATCTCAGTCAAATTGGAGGATAATGAGGGTAGTGTCGGAGACGCAACTTTTGGAAATCATAAGGATCATAGCGGGAACATACGAAAGCTAGAGTCTCCTTCTTACAATGACGACCACAAAAAATCCAGGCACGCAAGAATTACAAAACACACCAAGTCTCACACCAAACCAATGGTTCCCTCAAATGAATATTCAGAGTCGGGCTGCTCACCCAACGTGGAATCTCTACTAAACCCGTCAAATATAGATGTTACTCCTTCAGACTCGCCTAACCTACTAGTATCCAGGGATTCTAGCTCAAATACAATTCTATCAAACACAAATTCCAGTAAAAATATGGTCTCTGCGCCAAACACAGGCAAAAACACGAATTCGGTGTCCACGACTTCGGATCGAGATTTTGAATTGGACTTCAACGACCCACAGCAGTTTGAACGTGCGTTTTTCTCAGGTTTAGATTATATATTGGACAACTATGATAATGGGTTACTGAACTCTGTTGATTTCTCCTTCTTACCCCTCGATTCCTCGCATTCAAATCCAAGTATGAATAACCAAGTGAATATGAATATGGCCACTTCAAACTCGGGTTTGAATTTACCTCCAAGCCCAAATTATTCAAACATCGCATCTATTTCTCCGGCAATTTCAAATGCATCTTTGTCCAATGTGCAACCCTATAATGGAGTTGGCAGTTTGGACAATCAAAACATATCATACCACAATAATAACCATAGTGAACTAGAGCTAGACTCCAGCCATCTTGGTCCCCAATTGAAGAAGAGAGAAGAAAGTCTCATTCTGAAACACTTTTTCGAAAAGGTGATCTACCTTTTGGATGCTCATCCACAAACCCCATGGCCTCAGTTAATGATGAAATTCGGATCAATGGATCTGGCAAAATCGTGCTTCTTGTCCTTATCTTCAATGCATTTGTATGTTAATAACGGAGGAGATGAATTTTATAAAAAGGGTCTTTTGCATATCAATAACACAATGGAATATCTAATCAAGTACGTAAAAACGGGTGGAATTGCAAACACAAACAGTACAATGACGAGAGATAAAAAGGTTCATTCAGATGCAAATAGTTCAACTTCAGGTTCCGCATCTAATTCTGACGAGAATGAAATCGTGCACAGTGGCGATTGCAATGATCAACCCAATAACAATAGTGATGGTGATGACGTTGCTCATGATGACGAGAAGTCAGAAGAGCATATGAAAGAATCAAATGATTTGGATTTGAATGTTCCCAAAATAATTTCAAGAATCAAGTCAGAATCCAATAAAAAGAAAGGCACAAACTTTATGGTTATTTTGTTATTGCTCTATGTACACTTATTGTTTGCTGTTTTAGAAAGCGGACGCTCTGCATTAGCAAGGATGTTTCTCAAGTTATCCGCATCCATTGCATCTGATCCACTGTTCAACAAGAAAATGAAGAAAATCCAGCAATCGCAATCGTTGCTGTGCGTTCTATCATGGTTTGATACCGTTTCAGCCATAGTATCTCCTGATTGTAGGATTCCCTACTGTGATCCAAAGTGGTTTGGTGAAAGCAGTGATATAATATCGACGGACAAAATGAATGGTTGTCCTGTTGGAATGTTTAGAGTTCTGTATGACTTATGTCTCTATCGGAGAAAAGTTATGACGTTATTTTCCCAGCAAGAATGTTTATTACAACAAATAAAAACAAGCCACAAAAACTTGATGGATCTCAGGGACAGATGTTTGCATTATAGAGACCATGTACTATATATTCTGCCACATGGCTCTGCATTTAGTTACATTGATAGGCTAAAATGCGCTCAATTATGGTCATTAGCAGCAATTTTAGTTACGATCCAATTGGAGTTGCACTACTTTTCCAGAATGTCTAAAATGATAGAGCACAATAGAAATCTTATCTCGGCTAGTGAATTTCCAGATGCTGTTCCATCAGTACACATACATTCTGAAAAGGCTACTGCCATCGTAACTGAGTTTTTATCGGTCTACAATACAATTCCGTCATCATCCCCGATTATTACACAAATGGTCTGGCCCATTTTCTATGTTGCAATATGCTCAAGCACAGATGAAAATCGGAAACAAAGTTGGAAAGCTTTGGAAGTTTTGTACGAAACTGTCAAAATGGGTACCATCAAAAGTAACATGGACATTGTGATGCGTGTATGGGAAGAAGGATGTAGTTTAGAGAGTATTTTGGGCGGAGAAGGATGGTTCGAAGCCGGTATTGATTTACTGCCTTGCTAGGGTATTTGTATAATATTAATTTCAACTAATCATGTATCTTCTTTTTGTTGGAAACTTTCGAAGTTGGCTGAAGTAAAAGAAGCAGTAGCAGTTTGAATATTCTTGCGGCTCACTATATTTATTTTTTGTGCACTCTAACAATTTTTTTTTTTTCAACATGATTTACTTTTTCGAATGTTTTTTTCTTTGCTGTTAATAAACCAAACTCACGGATAACGCAGATTGTACTCATATTGTCTATCTTAGTACAATCCCTTTTTCAAAACACAAATGGCCAAAGTGGAAAGCATCTTTGCCGGGTGTAACAAGAACCTTTGCATATTTGATTACAATGCCGATCTTAAAATAGTTGCATATGGTTCTTCTAATACTGTTTCCATTAGCACAGCTATTCTTAATTCTCAAGGCTATGATCCCACTGCACAGGTTTATACCACTTTGAAAAATCACACCGAGGAAATAACTGCAATAAAATGGATTCAGTCCACCAACCTTTTGTTATCAGGGTCCCAAGATGGTCTCGTCAACGTGTGGAAATTCAATCATAATGATAATGGTTTACTGGATATTCAATTTATGCAAGGACTCAAACCTACACAGGGTGCAATCTCATGTATTGGGCTTGTATCTAACGATGCAAACAGTTTGAAATTTGCCATTGGTGATAGTAATGGTAAAATATACATCTATTCACTTGACTCTAAAGTTGGTAAATTTGAAGAAATTGCAAAATTTGAATTACCATATGGATTTTATGCAATGGCTTTGAACATAATCAAATTGTCTGACGCCGAGTACGTTATTCTCTCAGGAGGTTCCAAACCTGTTATCAATGTGATATCATTGGACATGCGTAATATGCAAATGACGTTAAAAGCATCCCTCCCTGGACACGATGATTGGGTCAGGTCGATTGCGATCCGCCAATTGGCTAATACAACGGAGACTGTTGAAGGCGTTACACACCCTAAAACAACATATATTTTTGCTTCTGCCTCTTTAGATCGTATTATCAGATTGTGGAAATTGACTGTTGAAGCATCCAGCAATCCTGTCTATGTTGAGACCAACAAGTTGAAACTCTTGACCTCCAAAGAATACAAGTTTGAGACAGAAACCAATCGTTGTTCTATCTTTTTAGATGCAATTTTAATGGGTCATGATGATTGGGTGTCTGAAGTTTCATGGAAGCCAAGACAGATCCGAGGTCAAGAAAAATTTGAGAATGAAAACGATCTCATGTTATTGTCATCAAGTGCAGATAGCTCTATAATGATGTGGAAATCTGATCCTGTCAGTGGTGTATGGTTTCCAGAAGTAAGACTTGGTGAGATGGCGATAAAGGGTGCATCCACAGCCACAGGTTCATCGGGTGGATTTTATTGTTCTAAGTGGATTTTTGATGAAGAAACCAACACTGAGATTGTTTTGAGTAATGGGAAAACAGGATCGTTCCGTTGCTGGGAAAAGGATCCGGTGAAGGACAAAGTTTACAACTCACGGACAACATTTGTTGGGCCAGCAAGGGCTATCACAGATATATCCTGGGCTACTAGTGGTGAGTATTTTCTTGCCACTTCGCTAGATCAATCTACAAGACTATATGCGAAGTGGAGTCGAGACGGAGAGAAATGGTTTGAATTTGGACGTCCGCAGATCCATGGGTTTGACATGATTACGGTGAAAAGTATCAACGGAACGAGATTTGTCAGTGCCGGTGATGAGAAAGTCATCAGAGTCTTTGATATGCCGAGAAGTATCGCTGGTATGTTGGATAGGGTCTGTGGTTTGAGCGATTTCCAATTGGGAGAACTCGACAAGAATTTACCTGGGTCTGCAAGTTTGCCAGTTTTAGGATTAAGTAATAAAGCCACATTGGATAATGATGTCAGCGGAGGCAACAGTGGAGATGGAGGGGACGAGGCTGGAGGAAGTGCAGATAACGATATCAGTAATAGCATTATGAGGGAGCTTAGCGAGCCCCCTGTCGAAGATATCTTACAACGTCATACGTTATGGCCTGAACTGGAAAAGCTTTATGGACACGGGTTTGAGATTACCACTTTGGATGTTTCGAGAGATGGGAAGATCATTGCATCTGCATGTCGATCTAATGTCGCTAAGCACGCAGTCATCAGAAACTTTGATACTGGCACATGGCTTGAGTGTGAAGAGACCCTAAAGGGACACGATTTGACTATTACTCGGTTGAGATTCAGCCTTGCTGCAGAACAAGAGTATTTGTTGTCCGTTTCCAGAGACCGTAAGTTCACATTGTGGAGAAGAGAAGAGAATGAGAAGTTTAGGTTGGTGAAGGTGATGGAAAAGGCACACAGTAGAATCATTTGGGACTGTGCATGGGTCAATTACGAGGATGTAGTTGCGTTTGTGACGTGTTCCAGAGACAAAGAGGTAAGGTTGTGGGTCCAGGAAGCGGACGAAAACGGCGACGTTGTCTGTAAGGCTAATGTAAAATTCAGCAGTGCCGTTACAGCCATCGATTCTATCAAGGTTAATGATAAAGGAAGAAGTGTGTTCAAGCTTGTCATAGGGTTGGACAGCGGTGAGGTTTACGTCTATAAAGTTGATGTGGAGAAGTTTGAGTTTGAAGAGCTCGAGAAGATTGAGGAGACGCTGTTGCCTGGCGGTAGCATTAGTCGGGTGAGCATCAATCCTGTCGTTGTTGCACCGGGTAGTGACAAGATAGTTGCTGCTGTTGGCAGTAGGGACAATAGTTTACGTGTATTGCAAGTTTAGGACAGGGCTTGTATACAAGCCTATAGTTGAAAGACGTTGCCGGGAGTAGGTAAGCGAGGATGAAAAAAAGAACATAACTTTTTTTTCCTTTCTTTTTATTGATGAGATTTTGTATATTTAGAGACTATATATTAAGAGATCTAAACAAAATTATAGGACAAGGAGGGAAGATCTTCATGCTAGTGTTGTAGTTGAATAATAGAGATGGAACAGAGTATTTGATTTAAAATCGTTGAATGTTAGACTTGATTTAATTTTAATAAATAGAGTATATCATAAAGTTAACAAATAATAAATAAATAAATTAAGAATGAGAAGGGAAAAGGGACAAGAAGATCATGGGCGTGATAAAGAGGTAGTATTTGGAGTACTCGTGATAGTAATATAACAGGATGAGTTCATGATACTTAAGAAGAGGCTTCCTTAATGTAGGTGACCAAGTCGTTTCTGTCCTTTGGCTTCTTCAAACCACCAAAGGCCATCTTGGTACCTGGAATGTATTTCTTTGGGTTTTCCAAGTAGTCGGACATGGTTTGTTCGGCCCACTCGACACCGGCTCTCTTGTTAGCTTCGGTGTATGAGTAGCCTTCAGCTTGACCAGAGTGTCTGGTGAAGATACCGTGAAGGTTTGGACCAACCTTGTTTGGTCCACCCTCTTCGATGGTGTGGCATTGGGCACATCTGGTTTTGAAGAGAGTAGCACCCTTCTTGGCGGAACCTTTTTCGTATGGAGCTGGCATTTTGTCTATGTGTGGCGTTTGATCTTGATATCTATACAAAGAGAAAAGAAACAGGGAAGAAAGAGGAAATAGGGGGCAGAAGAGCAGAAGAGCAGAAGAACAGAAGAACAGAAGAACAGAGGAAGAAGTAGGGGAAGAAAGAGGGAAAAGAAGCACGGAAGCGAAGGAGGCCAGGCAGGCCCACGAAGATATAGACAGCAAACAGGAATGTCGGAATGGTAATCGGAAGAAACAGGAACAGTGCCGCTGTGCTGTCTCTCTGTCCCCCGGCGGCGTCGCAGTGTGCTTACGTACAGCGGGACCCGTTGCGCAAATAAAAAGCACCGTTTTAGCAACATTGCTAATTCAAGCCCCGCGATTGGCTGACGGCTGCGTGTTCCGTGGCAGCGCCGGGCGAGCGAACCCGGACGGGCACCGTAGGGCAGGGCAGGGCATGGCATGACAAGGGGGGGGGGGGCTGAATACGGGGTTTGTCCGGGTGGAATGGTGCGGAAAAAAAATAGGCGGCAGTGCACGGGTGTGGGGGAAGAGGGGGTGAATGCGTGACTCCAAAAGTTTTGGGGCGATCGACGAGTTTGTCACGTGATCGAACTAGGTGCCTTTACGTAAGCGGTTTTTTTGTTTCTTTTTATTCTGTTTTCGGGTCACCCGCTGAGCATTGTCGTTCGGGCACGGATGCTCAGCGATTTGCCACTGGGGCACGCACACACGCAGAGGGCGTGTGAGACAGGGACACGGGCGTCTGGCAGACGGACGAGCTTTATCGGTGAAGGGCGGAGGCGGCTCTGGAGGGCGTACGTGTAAGACGAAGTGTGCTCCTTTCGGAACACGCTGCACACACACACCTCGTTGCATGTATCTGTAGATACATACACAGCACGGAACTAGTCCACACTACCACTACACCAAGGTAAACACACAAGGACCATGTCGTCAGCGTCCGCCACACGTTCTTTGATCCTGAAAAACAGGAACTTCCTGCTCTCCTCCTCCCACATGCTGCGTCCAATCAGGTGCAGCAGAGCGGTGCAGGCTGCCCTTTTCCACAAGAGACTCTCGCTGGTGAAGCGGTTTGCCTCCACCGTCCCGTCCACCCAGGACTTGGCCGCCTTGGAGAAGGAGGCTAACAACGAGATAGCGAACCCGAGCATCCAGGCCGCCTTCTACAGATCACTTCTGGACGCCAGCTACCCCCACATCGTCGTCTCCAGATACGAGACTCCGGGAATATCCACCGACAATGACTGTGCGAAGCTCTACTTGGAGGCCCTCCTCAAGATGGGCAACAAGGAGAAGGCCGAAACGCTCTCCAAGTCTTTAAACGTGCCTTTGCCAGCACTCGACTCTACGGCCGCTTCGCCTAATGCCAACAATGCCAACCACAACAACAGCAATAATAATAATGGGAATAACAACCACTCCGGCTCGAAACAGGACCCTATCCATGTCGTCGTCACCGAAACCTTCTGGATGTCTCTTTCCAGATGGATCAAGTGGTTGGTACCTCTGGGCTTACTTTCCTACGCCGCTTACTACGGCTTCAACGTCCTGGTAGAAAACGGCTCCATTGTCAAGGGCGCCTCTGCGGACGATAAGTCCATAGAGGTCACCGACTCAGACGTCAGATTTTCCGACTGTAAGGGTGTCGACGAAGCAAAAGCCGAACTAGAGGAAGTGGTTGACTTCTTGAAGGACCCTTCCAAATACGTCAGCTTGGGTGCAGAACTACCCAAGGGTGTTCTTTTGACCGGACCTCCAGGTACAGGAAAGACCTTGTTGGCCAGAGCCACTGCCGGTGAGGCTGGTGTTCCTTTCTTCTTCATGTCTGGTTCGGAGTTCGATGAGCTATATGTCGGTGTGGGTGCAAAGAGAGTCAGAGAACTTTTCTCGAAAGCAAGAGCAAGAGCTCCTGCTATTGTCTTCATTGATGAATTGGACGCCATTGGAGGTAAGAGAAAATCAAGAGATCAAGCCTACGCCAAACAAACACTTAATCAATTGTTAGTCGAGTTGGACGGCTTCTCTCAATCTGAAGGTATCATCATCTTGGGTGCAACGAACTTCCCAGATTCGCTCGACAAAGCTTTGACCAGACCAGGTAGATTCGATAAGATTGTGCCTGTCGACTTACCAGATGTCCGTGGACGTATCGAGATCTTAAAACAACATCTGAAGAAGGTCTCTGTGTCGAAAGACGTGGATCCTTCTGTGATTGCAAGAAGTACAACCGGTCTGTCTGGTGCAGCATTGAAGAACTTGGTCAACCAGGCAGCCTTGTATGCAGCTCAGAATAACGCTTTGAGTGTCAACATGAATGATTTGGAATGGGCCAAGGATAAGGTTCTGATGGGTGGTGAAAGAAAGACAATGGTCATGACCGAAGAAACGAGAAGAAATACAGCATATCACGAAGCAGGACATGCCATTGCAGCAATGTTCACAAATGGTGCAACCCCTCTATACAAGGCTACCATCTTACCTAGAGGTAGAGCCTTGGGTGTCACCTTCCAGTTACCTGAAATGGACAAACACGATATCACAAAGCAAGAATGTTTTGCAAGACTGGACGTCTGTATGGGTGGTAAGATCGCCGAAGAAATGTTGTACGGCCCTAATAATGTCACTTCCGGTTGTTCGTCGGATCTATCATCTGCTACAGGTATGGCCAGAGCAATGGTTACGTCTTACGGTATGAGTGACAAAGTCGGTCCCGTCAAGTTAAGTGACAAGTGGGAAACATGGTCGCCTAAGCTAAGAGATTTGGCAGATCAAGAAACAAGAGACTATTTGATTGAGGCTGAAAAACGTTGTAGAGAACTGCTGAACGATAGACGTATCGAATTGAAACGTTTGGCCGAAGGCCTATTGGAATATGAAACGTTAAGTAAAGAGGAAATCGAAAAGGTGGTCCGTGGTGAAAAACTCGATAAATTAAAAGTCATGACAAATAAGGTTATCAAAGGTCCAAACACCAGAAAAGAATTTGATGTCGCACCAGAAGATCCACAACCTTTGAGCTCGATAGAAAAGAGCTTCTAATTCCCTGTTACACTTCACTACAAATAATCCCAGTTTACACTTCACATTGACGTATTTGTGAGAATAAAGAAAAGAAAAGCATTCCCATTTCTTCATGTTATATAGTTAACGTAATTTTTTTTTAAACAATTTTTTTAGAAAAACAATGAAAAAAGTCATGATAACCAGTTGGTAAAGTATCATTTGAGCAGATTGTATTTCTGTACAAAAATCAATTTACATAAAATAAAGACACAAATAAAATTTAGCAAATAATCGTTGCAGTCGGGGTTATTCCTTTTCATTGGGTGAATGGAAAAGAAGATGCAAATGAACTTATTTCGCTTGATGTCGTAGTAGCTCTTGTCCCATGTCTAGAAGTGTTGAGAACAGAATCATCATCGTCAATGTCGCTGAACTCGATATCCTCTTCTGGTCGTGGGGTAACTTCAGCCTCATCGTGTTCCTCATTATCAACCTCTATTTCAACTTCTTGGTCATTGTCATCGTCAACGTCCGAATTCTCAATTGGGTCGTCTTCATTTTCCCCCTCTTCTTCCTGTTCATGCTCCTCTCCTGAGGAGTTCGACATGCTTTCAACACTCAATCTTCTCTTTCTGCCACGCTTGATTATCTTTGCTAGCTTCCCACTTTCATCTACAAGCTTATGTTGTACAGCTTTACCACCGCGTTTACTAGTCTTAGTTTTGATACCTGTCAGACCAGCATCAGAATTGTAGGTAACTAATAGTCCCACTCCTGCAAGAACCTTTTTGTAGAGCTCACCAAGAGATTCAGAATTCTTCTTCACACGCTCAATTATTACATTGCGGTCATTGATATCATCCACAAGTTCTAGATTGCAACAAAGTATGACTTTTGATGCAATTTCACAAAGTAAAATTTGGTATTTCTCTTTCTTTTTCTCTATTTTAGTGCCTGGGCGTCGTAAATCCCCATTTTCTTCTTCGTCATCCTCTTCCTCGTCCTCTTCCTCTTCCTTTTCAACATCAGCATCGGCACCGGCATTCTCTTCAGTGTCTAAATTTTTAACACTATAGTTATTGAAATTGACGTCTTCATCGGCATCTCTCTCAAGTTGGGCTTCTGTTCCTAATAACTCTGCCAATTGATACTCACGAACACAAAACAGTTTCAGTAGCTGTTGTTGTATTGATTTGCCAACATGTGAACGCAATGACTGAATCTCACTCACTGGGACATCCGTTAAAGATGACGCATCGTTAATCAGCGAACAAAATTCAGCCTTGAAGGCGGCAATGCAAAGAGCATTGTCAAGGTACGAGGCGGCAATGTCATGCACAGAGTCCATGGGTAGCGTAGCTGCATCAGGTTCGATTAGTAAACTCAAATTCCTCTGAATACAATTAATAGTACCTACTGTATTTGAGTTCATTGTTAGTATATCATCATGATGATGCAGCTTTCCTTCATAGATTTGGAGCAAAGATATGTTGATGTAATAACTCGAAATGTGTAAGAAAGCAGATATTTCTGATGTTGCTAACGATAACACAATTGCGTCTTTTTTCCGAATATTTCTTTCATCATGCTCTACTGCAAAATATAGTGAATTCGAATAAAGAGGAAGAAGTGAGTTGAATTCCTTCACTACACGATTTGTGATGTAAGGGCAGTAGCAGAGGATATAAAGCTTGTTCAAAGTCTCGATAATAGATGATGACTTCTTTTCGACCTTAGATTGAATCGTCATGTTCATTGCAGTTAAAATAGAGTCAAACTGGGATATTAGATCTAGTTCTTCAACCTTCACCAGTTTGAAGAAAGAGATATATTGATGAGTGATGGAATCATAATACTTTGAGTTTCGATTATCCTTTGTCACAAGTGGGAAATTGATGACAAGAAAAGATCTAAAGAACTGACTTATCGTATCGATTAACCCCCTGTTAGTGATCTCAATGGGTTTGAATTCCAGTAACCTACTTGTTAGATGAACAAGGATTGAAATTTTTTCAATATCGTCATGGAAATAATAGCAGATATCAGGTAGCTTCGATAAAAGCTTCAATACATAATAATTGCTATCCTTGTTTGAGCTAGCCAGGACATTTTTTTTTCTTGCAAGATGTGGAAAAAGTGATTTGTAGAATTTGTTTTCGACACCTTGGGAATAAATAATTGTAGCACCATTGATTAAACTTAGTAATAAGGATTGCAGTGTGGAGTCCAATTCCAAGTTTTCTTTGATTTCCTCTGAAATATCATAAGCTGAAAAATCAAAATTGATGTAAGCCAACAATAGTTCAAACATTTCGTTATTCTCATTGTATGTCTTCAACTGATAAAGGTACTGAAAAATATTCGAGAATTTCTCAATCTTAGAATTTTCAGTTTTCGTCTTGACACTGGAAGTAGAATATTTAGTTAAGTAGTATTCATAGGAGTCAGATAATATGGTCAACAAAGTTTTGATTTTCAGAACTCTCTTGCAATCAAAAGGTAGAGATTCATTGATTGTTTCCAGCTCTCTTTCATCTCGCTCTACTATTTCTGTGTTGTTCAAGTGCTCTACTTTGGAAACAAATATTGCTAACTCTTTCATAAATTTTCCAGGGTTCAACTTGGACCCCTGGAATGGATAGATCAAATCCTCGTCATCAACAAAAACCAAGCTTGTTAAACAGATGATATCATCGTCATTCAAATAACCCTTTTCAATAATTTCATTCAAAAGTTGTAAGCAATGCAACCTTGCATTGAAATCTGTTTCGTAAATGACAATCTCGATGAGCTTGCTTTTGAAGTATGACGTGAATTGGCGTAGCGCTGTCACTGTTGAGCGTTTTTTGTATAATTTAATCAAAACTTTGAAGACCTCAGATCTGATTGTCGAATCCTGATCAGTCAAGAGCCAACCAAGATATCTCAAGTAGGTACTTTCAAAGAATAACTCAGGATACTCTTCCATCCATTCACCTAAGTACTTGACACATTTGGATCTAATTTCAGGCGCTGTGTCTCTATATCTGTGAACAAAGAGTGTATTGAAGAAATCAGTGATGTATCCATCAATAGATTTTTTCTGCTTCTTATACATTTCCAAGTTATCTTCGATCACTTTGATTCTTTCATTTGCAGAGTCCACTTGTCTTTTCAATTGTCTGTTAGAGCTCTTTGGATTTTCGACTAGTGACTTCAAGCTATCATTTTCTTTTCTCAACTGCCTCAAAAATTTATCTATGAACTTTGAAATATTGACTGACAATTTGCATAACACCGATTGTATCGTTAAGCCAAAAAGAGTAGAGACGTATCTCAATGCCCTTATATTAGACGTAGACATAGCGCTAATCCATTCCAACAACAGTTCAACAAACTGGTCATCTTCTTCGTAAAGAGATCCGGTTTCTCCCGCAATAACAATGATTTGGGAGATAAAAGCAAGTGCATTATCGGGAAATTCTTTCCAATCTTTATTACCCCCTGCAGGAGCGTACATCATAGGAAACTCGTGATACTTTTGTCTGGCAAAGAGAGTTTGAAGCTCATTGATGGTGTCTTTGGCACTTTCTGTATTTGTAACATCATGACGATTGAATTGAACAATACATCCTGAGCATCGGAGAATGAAATTCAAGAAATCTTTTAGTGCATCGAATTTGGTATTCATATCCATTGTTATAAAATCATCAATCCAAGATTGGGCTAGGTCAGCGGGAGAATAATCACCATTACTCAATGATTCAAATAAAGGATTCTCCGTGTAGTTCTCAACATCGTCGATATTAGAAACAAGTGATTTGCTTTTAGCGGAAGCGTAGCGACTGTTTCGCCCACCTCGGTTTGATGTCTTATCATTCCTTTTATGTCTTTTACTTTGTTTCTTATTAGGAACATAACTATCCTCGTCTTCTTCGTCGTCATCAATATTGTCGTCACTATTATCGCTATCGTAATTATCATCGTCAAGCATTTCATCTTCATTTGCGGCTTCGTCATCTGACTCGTGTTTGTCATTTCCTTCATCACGATCTATATCATGAGCAACATGACGTCGTTTGCCTGTTCTACCGCTATTTACTTTGTCACCTTCGTTGCTGCCTTTGCTGTAATTGACATTCTTGTCTAGAATCGTTAACGCGTCATTATTCTTAGCCTTTCCTCTGGCAGGAGAAGTACGAAGACGCGTCGACCTGGCATTACCGGAAACCATTATGTTCTTCTTGACGAGTTTAAGTTCCTTAGTTTTCTGGAAATAATGAAGCCTCTACGATAAAGAGGAAGAATAACTTCAGTCACTATTTTCAAGAGATATTGGTGGTAGGAGATGTACGCAGGGGAAAAACATTGAATGAGCCACACGCCGGAGATCAACGCGTCTTGTTAAAGAATTACGTAAACATGTTTTTGTTGGTGGTATCAGCTACTTTGATGAACAAAAATCAAAGGCTGGCAGTATAGCAATTAAGTATGAGGTAAATCGTAAGAAGTTTTTTATGTTACTGAATAAATCATGGCATGAAAAAAATAAATAAACAACTATAACATGTTAGAGTCAATAAATAAGGTGTCCATTGCTGTTGGACGGTTTCAGAGCATCTAGTGTAAAGCAGTAGTTAAAGCTTCCAAAACTTCGACTTCGATGGAGGCTTCAGCAGCAACCTTTTCGTCGGAGGAAGCAGCGTTCTTCTTGGCTTCGGTCAATAAGGTCTTGACGGTGGAGGCCTCAAAAGCATCTAATGGGAAGGCTTCGACAGTTGTGATAGCGATGGAGGAGTCTGGTAAGACAGAAACGAAACCGCCGGAAATGAAGAACTTGGAGGAGTTGGTACCTTCCAAGATTTCAACGACACCTGGGTTCAATTGCTCAACAATTGGAACGTGGTTAGCCAAAATACCCATGTCACCAGAGACAGCTGGGACGTTGACTTGAGTGACTTCCTTTTTGTTGAAGATGGTCTGTGAAAAAAAAAGCGGAGGGGCAAAATGTTAGTATTTCTGTCACAAGGTCTTAGCAGCTCAAAGAGAGCTCTAAAGTGTTAAACATTATGAGAGGTGCTGGTATTCAGCTCGAGATTGGCCATTCGTGCGAAGTTTCCGATTTGAGATGAAGTTAACGCGGTGATGGTTCATGTCTCCGCTATAGACTTCAGCTGATCTTCCATTTCAATTGCGGGTCTCTGGTTATTAAACATTCTTCGTTTCTAACAGGTAGAAGGCATCATCGATAAATATCTCTTGCAAACGTCTTTCTTTCTCTTCGGATCTTATCTCAAAACGTGCCGTCTGAGCATTACGCATCCTGTACTACTCAAATTTGTAGCTAACTTCTGCACTTTGTTCTACTCCGCTGGCACTCTCCTGCTGAATCATAGGCGGGCAATACATACGTCGTGTGGCATAGCCAAAGACAACTTCAAGGAGTTTGCGGCTTCCGCATAGGTTCTGACACCGGCCAATCTGTTGACCTTGGTGATTGCTCTGAATGATTGTCTGAACATTGTATGGTGGATTGACGATACTTCAAAGAGCCTGCAAATACACCTCCATCCCGAAAGCCCTCCCCGCTTGCCAGCCTCCTTCTCTTCCTTTCAGCACCGTCTTCACCACCTCACACCCATCCTCTGTCTCTCCTCCCTCACACTCTGTCTCGCCGTCAGCTGCGAGAAACGCACTGATTGGGCAAACAGACGGCGCCCGGCGCGTGCTGGACCCGTGTACACGGAAGCAGTGCTGCGCCGATCGGCTCAAAAGTCCGGGGTTCCGTTTCTGGTAATTTCATTATGGCGACATCAACCTGAATACTAAAGAAGAGGATAGAAAGGGTAGAAAGAGAGGGTGAAGGAGATAACATCTATTTTCGAAGTACAACAACTGTTAGAGACTGGCTACGACTGGTTATGAACAATCTGTTGGAGAGCGCCGCCGACAACATCTTCATAACTTCGGCAAATGTCTTGGATACATTGACATACAGGTTTTCCAGCACGGCGACCAACGTGACTATACCGAACAACAATGACTCGCTTACTGCGCCACTAACGGAGCAGCTTGCGAAGGACTATGACACATTCAATCAGGTGTTGAACGATTACGGCATGGACCTCAGCAACTGCGTGTACATATTGAACAGCGTGAAGACCAAGAACCAGAAGGAGAAGGTGATAAAGGCCAAACGTGAACAGCAACGGCTAGAGGAGGAGAGACTTAGACTTATCAAGGAGAAAGAGGAAACGGAGAAGAAAGAAAAATTTGCAAAGGAAAATATACAAAAGCAGCCTACTCACAGCATTAATGGCAATAACGGTCTAGTGCAAGTGGACAGTAACGGTAATACCGCTGGGAATAGTGATAACAATAATGGCAATAATAATAACATCGACCTGTTCAACATGGGATCTACCCCTACATCTACTGCTAATACCATCGGTCGCAACAGCGGTGGGAATAGTAATGTGGGAAACGATGGTGATGATATGATGCTGGACTTGGACTTGGACAACTTCAACTTTGACGGCACGGGTGCCGACGTGATGAACTTCGATTTCAACGATCCAATGTCTATGGATGGCAGTGAGAAGGGCAATGTGCAATTGTCCAAGAATGAAGTGAATACCAATAAGACGAGCCACAATACCCAACGTAACAAAACAAATGTCAATGCAAATGGAATGACAAACCCAATTTCAAAGTCGAACACAAATCTAAACACAAACAATAACACAAATGTTAATCCTATTCCTATTCCTATTCCTAATCCTAATCAGAATGCTAACTTGAACAGCAGCACAAACGCAAACTCAATTAATGCAAACTCGGGAACGAATGAATATCTTAATTTTGGGCAAGACTCGGATCTGGATTTGAATCTCGATTTCCTACAAGATGACGAGATGGGTAACCTGATGCAGAATATGGCCGTAGACGGAGGTGGTTCGGGTAATTCGAAAAACGAAAATGAAATGAATGACGATGCTCTGGCGGCAGACCAAATGGAGCAGTTGTTCAGTCAGTTTGACGAGATGGTAGGAAATGGTATTTGATCCCTTTTCAGAATATTATTTTCTGAATTATCTACTTAGCTACATATATAGGTGTGTGTAGAAAGGAAAAAGATCAGTTATTTGAATTAGGATCTAAGAAATTATAAAACTGAAAAAATATTATGTACGGAAAATATAAGTGGATGAAGAAAATGGAAAAATGAAAGGAATAATCATTTTTCTTTGGTAAATCTGGTACAGCAGCCCAAGGATGAGGTATCTTGGAAAGCGTATCTGGAAGACTTGTCAGTCAAACTCGTGATTTCACTGTTGCCTGCAATCTTTGCTTGGCTTGTGGTCATAGCATGAGAAGGAGGAACATCCAATGCAGGGTTCTCCGTGAAGAAGTGCCGAGGTCTCAACATCAATGTAATTGGTTCAGCAGGCATCAATGGGAAATCTTCCGGAGCTGGGAAATGGGAGATACCGAAAGTGTGGTAGAATAAGATGTCGGTATTTTCGATGTTGTCGGAACCATCGCCGATCCATTTCTTCATACCAATGTTACCTTCACCAGACCATTGGGGAACGTGATCACCAGAAGGATATAGTCTGTCTTCTTCATATTTCACAACTTGAACAGTGTTGTGAGCCCATGGAGCTCTCTTGTAAACAAGGGAACCTGGCTTGGCCCATAGAGGTGGGCATTGGAATGAAACCAACTTGTAAGATGGTGGCTTACCAGAGTATTCGTTTTTGAGGTTTGGATTGAAAATATCCCAGGATCTACCGTTTTCAAATTGAGTCAAAGAGTCTTCGACTGTCTTGAACGTCTTTGATTTAGCATAGAAACCATTACCATACATGTTCTCTGGAGAACCAAGTGGGTGCTCAGATGCAGAACCATCAACAACGGAGGCAGAGTTACCGTCACCATCGATTCTTGGATGAATTCTCAAAGCAAACAAATGTTGATGGTTGTGAGCATTGGTGTTTGGATAGACTCTGCAACCCCATTTACCAGCACCTTCACCAGACTCATCGTCAAGAATGTAGGTGTTCAATATACCAGTAAGCTTGATATCTAAACGAATAGCACCATCTTGCAAGAAGTTCCAGTAGATACAGTATTCGTAGTTTGCAGCGGTGAAGATTTGGGAGATAATCAATCTGGTACTTCTGGTAACAATGGAAGTAGCAAATGCATCTCTGAAATCAGAGTGCTTGAAAAGTAGACCATCGTCTTCTTCATGGA
Source organism: Pichia sp. NRRL Y-27259 (assembly GCA_030563085.1). NCBI lineage: Eukaryota > Fungi > Ascomycota > Pichiomycetes > Pichiales > Pichiaceae > Pichia > Pichia sp. NRRL Y-27259. The sequence continues at coordinate 137,616 of JAKUBB010000011.1, forward strand.
TACAAACAGCATGCTTAATGGTGATTGGGTCACCAGCTCTGTCAGCAAAGTGAGCGTCCAGGTAGTGAATAACACCCTTACAGTCACAACCTAAGGATAATGGGTTAGTCATGTAACCAGCACCATACTCGCCAATGTCCAAAGCGTGCTTTCTTTGGTGTGGAAAATCTGGAGAACCGTAAGGAACAATCATCTCAGAAAGAGAGATTCTGTGGAAGATTGGTCTGTTCTTACCATGGTCGTTGTAATGGATATCAGATAGGACAATACCTTCTCTGTAGTTGAAACCAATGTGGAAGTTGAAGTTGTTCCAGCTCATTAAGTTACCGTCCATCTTAAAGGAAACACCCTTTGGTTGGGTAACGTTGATTGGAGTCAAGTCATCTCTCATAGAGCCATACTTAGCAATTATGTCCTTAGGATAAAAGTTGGCATTTGGTGCCTTGGAGACTTTTCTTCTTCTGTTTGGAATATCAATGTAGATGACCTTTCTTTCTTCAGTGTCAACAATTGGACAGAAATCTAAAGGATGAGAATATTGGGAGTCATCTTCATCATGTCTGTAGTAGACCAAGGCCTGTTGTAATCTCTTGGCGGAACCCCATCTTTCATCGTAACCGATGGTCCAAGGGTCACAGTAAACCTTGTGCATTTCATTTGCTGGGATACCAACAATGGCACATTGTTCAATGACCGCAGGGTCCTTTCTAATGATTTCTTCGGTACCAACCAAATCTTCGACAGTCAAAATTGGTTGCTTGCTGGCCAATGGTTGGACAGAGAGAACTTGCATGTTGACCAAATCAACTAAACCGTCCTTGATACCTGGGACACCATCTTCCAAGATAACGTAGTAAGCAATTCTTGGAGGGAAAGGACCATTTTGTTCCTTCCATTCGAGATATGAACGCTTGGAAGGTTCCTTGACGGTAACAGTGTTGAAAGAGATATTCCGGCCTGCAAAATATTCCTTAACAATGGTGGTGGTAGCCTTGATTTCAGTAGTGGATAGAGGGTCAAGAGGGTGAGCTGGTCTTGCAAGAGGCGCAACTGAGGCAGTTGCCTGTCTTGCGATTTGAGATAATCTTTCCATTTTTATTTGTGTATTTAGTTAATGGAGGATCGATGTGGAATGCTAAAAGAGGTGAAAATAGATTAAAGAAATAGTTCAGAAGGAGCTGAGGAAAACGGAATAGGGATGAAAAGAAACCGCTTTATTTATATCTTGTAGGGAGTGTCGTGCTGTTGGAGAGGAAGGATACTCGGGATGGCCAGTCGATTAAGCTTATCAGTGTCCCGCTGCCGCATTGGGAAAGAACATCCGCAAGCGGGAGCGATGTAGCGGGCACCCTTTTCTCGGAAACTCCGTGCACGCCAGATAGGGCGGACCCTCATGCCAGATCCGGAAAGTGGGAGCACCTGGGTGCCCCTTCTCCTCTTTCCGCTCTTCGCCTCATCACGGGGATTCCGCCGACTTGACACGTCGAGTTTGACGGATAATTGCAGTGCTGGGTCTGGAAGCAGGATAGATAGATAGATAGGTAGTGAAAACACGTTATTGTGCCTTATTTCGTCTCTTTTCGGGCAAGTTAATGCTGTGGAAGTTCTGTCTTTCTACTAAGGGGAAAAAAATTGACACCGGGTATTCCGGTGGAAAATCTACATCCTGGCTTAAAAAGTATCCATTGATGGACTATCTCTTGGCTTTCTTTCCGCTCAGGAACGGATGAATGAATTAGTGACTTGTACCCTTGTTGGCTGACTAACTGCTTAGAAAGAAGAAAAAGAAGAGTGGAAAAAATAAAGTAAAAAATAAAGGGGTCAACTGGGAATTGAACCCAGGGCCTCCTGCACCCAAAGCAGGAATCATACCACTAGACCATTAACCCTTTTACGAGTGTAAAGCATGACATAGCAGCTGGAGTAGTGCGGAGTCCCAGAACCTTGAGACAGGCATCAAACTTTTGAAAGTCTTTTCCAATATCACTCCAAGGAAACGTAAGTGTATCAATTCCAATTAAAAAATATGCACACCTTTTTGTTCACTCCCATTAACTTCCATTTGAAAGGCCTGTAAAAGTATACTGCAGCCATTTTCCGTTGCTTTGGATCCCTCATACAAACCCATCGTGGCTATTGTCCATCAATATCCAAACTTGAGCAACCCCGAATTAACAAGCCAATACTGATCCTTTGATTATCATCGTTCCTCCTCTCCCAGCCCCTTCTCTCAACTATCATACTTACGTAATCTTACCGTACTTGATCCGGCGCGCCGGACAGTTCCCCCGCTATCTCCCAGACTTTGTTTCTGTTCCGGCCCGGTGCCCCACTCTTCGCCCACTGTGGAGTTCGGCAGGCGCGAGGTGGAGAAGAAGAGGCTGCGATGGTAATGATTCAGCAACTGCCATTAGCCAGAAGGCGCTCCCCCGTTTGACACTTAACGTTGTCGGTGATGCTGTGACAATGCGTTGTCTGTGGCACCTCTTGTTTCGTCTTTTTTTTTTCTCCTGGTTTCTCCGTCCTCCTCTTCCTTTCTCTCTGCCTTCCTTTCCCTTCTCTTCTTTCCTTTCGTTTTCTTTCGTTTTTTCTTCTTAATTTTTTTTTCTTATTTCTGTTTTCTCAGACCACATAGATATCTCAGAACATAGACGATTTAATGGCAACGATCTCTTACACATCGCTGAGCACTTTCAACACAGGCAACCCTAACAATAACAATAGCACAGGCAACCAGATCCTAAACACCGGCATCCGTGTCGGCAACACCGATGAGATAGCAGTGCTAGCAAAGCTCTTCCCCTTCTCGCCCGAAATCACCGAGAAGATCATCGGCTACGCATACTACCTCGACTCGCCACATGTGATCACAGACGATTATACGGCTCTTGGCATCACTTACGAAGACTACGAAAATAGCGCCAGCATCAGGAAGAAGCTGAAGACAGCGGTTTCCAACAGCGCCTCGAATGTCACCAGAGGGAGATACTCGAACTTGAGCAACTTGCTGCTAGTCAACAGTGGATTCTATTTCTTTTGCCTGCAATATCAGTACAAGTACTGTAGTTTCATCAGATCCTTCAGCTTCCATAAGTTTTTGCTCAACCTACTCAAATCCAATGAACTTGGCCATTATGTTGAGTATTTGGACTTCCAAGAATTTACAGCAGTCGGTTTGGGTAAATCCGTCGAATCAATATTTAAGATTCCTAATTTGACAAGCGTAACACTTTTGAAATGCTTGCAGCTGTGCTCTCTGAACTTGAAGACTCTACTTCTCAATGAGAGTATTGACAGCGACATTAGCTATGAAGTTTTGGACTTCATTTTCAACGGCCTGAGGAATTTAAAATCGTTAGATTTCTGTGGCTGCTCCAATGAAAACCTTATCACTTATTTCGACAGACTTACAATCAACAACGAGAATTTTAAACTCGAAAAATTATCATTCCACGAATGCTTGCACCTACCAACTACAATATACAGCAAAATCTTACCATTCACCCCAAACTTGAAAAGGCTTGATCTATCTCACACCCAGATCACTTTGAAGACCTTGAACCAGTTTTTGAACAAGAACATCAGGTTGACACATTTATCGCTACGCAAATGCTCACATCTTGGAACCTTCACAGAATTCATGAGATTTTTGAGACATCCTGCAATTTGTGGAACCAATGAGGACGACTTAGATTATGAAAGGGATGAAAAGGACAACGACAAAGATGATTATAGTGAAAAGTTCCAGCTGCGTTGGCTCAATATTCAACAATGTTTTTCGAGTGACGTTTTAACGGGTGAAAAACTCAACAGCATCTTGGATATCATTGCATCCGAAGCACCTGCTTTAAGGTACTTGAACTTGAACGGTTTTGCAAATTTGAATGGTGAGCACGTCAGAAAAATTACTGAAAGTTTTAAAGAGTTAGAAAGCTTGAATATGTCAGACGTTAATCTGAACTTTTCGGATCCACATGATTTGAGTATTGTAAAGGAGTTGAATGCTTTGAAGAATCTAAACTTTTTAGATGTTTCTTCAAGTGTTTGGAGTTTCGAGAAATTGAAAAATATTATCACGGAACTTGATTCCGTGCAAGCGATTGAAATCAAACCGTTCTTAAGTGACAAGTTATCTCATCTCCTGACTTTCAGCAGGATTGGCGAATCTGGCGAATACAGCGAAGAATATTGGAGAGCCTATAACAATAAAGGCACATCGAGGAGATGTTGGATTCACAAGGTTAAATCGGTCGAGGAGAGTATTTTAATCGATAATTACGAGACCGAGCAGGCTGGAGGCAGATTGGTAGAGTGGGATATCAACAGTGGTGACTTGCTGTTGAATAAGGTTAAAAAAGTCGACTGGCTCGGTTTAGCCAGTGTTAAAATAAACTGTTGTGAGGACATCGATTATTCGTTACAAGATGAGGATTTTGGCAACGATCTATGTGTCCGTGGGTTATACAAGTATTATTCATTGAAGGTTTGAGCATTTGCTTTTGTTAGGTAGTTTCACATACAACATAAAAATATTTATAAAGTTTTTATTTAGCCATTATATAGTAAAAGCATCTAAGAATCGGAAACGAAACGAAACGATAACAAAAATGGGAGAGAATAATTTTGCTCGCCATGAGATTTTGACATTTTTTTTTTATCTCTGGTCCAGCACTTCTCTAGTGTTAAAACTCTTTATCTTCGGTTTAATACAAATTTCGAGGTGGAGGAATAGTACATAGGTACAGCAATACATATACTCACGAGTTTGAAAATGCGTGGAAACAATAGAAGAGGAGGCTTTTTGTCGAAAAGAGCACAACGCCCAGGCAATAATGGTGGCAGACCTTCAAATAAGTACGGACAAAAGCAGCGTAATATGCCAAGCACAACTTCACACAAGAGAGCACCAATAGAGTCGGATATGGAGTCCGATTCAGCACCGGAAGAAGAAGGTACCGGACACAGAGGATGGCAAGCAGAGTCTGATGAGGATGACTTTTTCTCTGGCGAAGATGCTAATCACGAAAAGAAAGGACGAGGACAGCAGAAGGAAGCGAAGAAGAAGAATAAGCATGCTCCTAAGGAAACACGTATTAACCACCGGCCTGTTTCTGTTGTGCGTGAAATCCCCGGTCTTATTGTGCGTGATCGGGACGGCGACGGAGATCCAGGGCTGTTTGGGAACAGAGACGTGAGATTCGACACAGCATTAGGTAAGTCTGTCGACTACGAGGTGGTTCGTAAGCAGTATGCCTTCCTTGACAAATACCGCGAGCAAGAGATTGCTGAGATGGAAAAGATCCTCAAGAACAAAAAGCTTTTGAGCCGAATGGACGAGTCCGAAGTCGACGATATCAAATACAAGCTACAAAGTACTCGTAGTAAACTTGAAGCATTGAAGAAGAAAGACAGAGAGAAGGAAGCATTAAAGGAGTATTTGAGAGAGCATAAGAACGATAACAACGGGAAATTTCTTACAAGAGCCGAGAAGCGAAAGGTTTTACTTGTGGATAGATTTGAGCACATGAACAGCAAACAGCAAACAAAGGCTATCGAGAGAAAGAGAAAGCGGAAACTCGGTAAGGAGATGCGTGCATTAGAGTTTTCTAGTGCACGCGGATGAAGAGAAAGAGGTTTATAATGAAGTTATTAGTAGAATTGTTACGCTTCAAATGAGCAAGCAAATGCAGATGCAAATGGAAAATAAGGAAAAAAAAGGAAAAGAAAAAGATGGAAGATGGCACATGTCAGATGGATGAAGATGGATGGAGATACATGCAAGTGTATCGATACATAAATATACGAATATGTGTTTATATGCATATGAATACATTTTAGAATGTATGTACATACACATATATGACTCTTTATCTATATATAAAACGCTGTGAACAAAGACAGAAACTGTTTTCAGTGTTCCAATATTTGGAGATTACCTGTGATAACGACGTTTTCGAGGATGGAACCGTTTGGAATATCGATTCTTTGGCCATCTGAGCAAACAATGATGACGGTACCTTTCAATTGGACGCCTTTGCCAAGGAAGACGTTACCTGTAACAGTCAAATGGTCGAGTTCGACGATTTTAGGCATATGGGAAATTCTCTGTTGGAAGTTGGAGACTTTTTTGAAATGAGAACCCAATTTGATCAAGGGCGCACCACCAAATCTTGCAGGATTCATGACTAGGGTACCGTGCTGTAAGTTGAAAAGATCGGATTTGACGAGCAGTAAGTCTGAACAGGTTTTCACAGGTAAGAATCTTGATCTTGGAACAACGACACCGTGGGCGTTGTTGAAGTATCTGATTGCTGCACCAACTGCTGTTTCCAATTGTATGACGTTGATTTCAGAGTTGCCAATGGTGATTGATTTCTGGTTTGGAATGATTTCCATATGTAGAGAGTTAGATTCCACCAATCTCTTGATGGCCCTCAAGTCGATCCACAAGTTGTTTGTGTTGAAGTTCTTGAACTTCTTGATTGACTTGAACTCCTCCACATGGTCCTTTGGAACTTGAGCGATTTCTAAAAGTCTAATCTGACCATCGTAGTCGATCAAGGTACCACCCTTGACGTCTGCTCTGGTTTTGTCAGTCAATTCCATGATGTATTCTGAGCCGGTTTCGATCATGTGGTTCAAGATCTTCGAGTCGACGGTGGCACCCAAGTTGTCACCGTTGGAGACGAACAAGATCTCCTTGCCCTCTTCCAAGAGGGAGTCCAACACGCCGGAGGAGACAAGACTTTCAAACAAGTCACCATGGCCCGGTGGGTACCATGCGTCCAATTGGTCGTCGAAGTGCTTTGGCACAGGCAAGAGGTTGTCTTTGAAGATTCTTGGATATCTGGACTGGTTGAAGGTCTTAATTCTGATTCTGTGGGATTGGTACTTCTTCACGATCAATTCCGTGTCTCTGTCGGTGTTGAAGGAGTTCATCAACAAGAGTGGGACGTCCGTGTCGAATGTCTTGTTGAGGAACTCGATCTGTCTGACAGATAAGTCGAGGAAGGACTGGCCCTCTCTGACCTCAATGACCGACTTAGGGCCGACACAGCCCATTGAGGTGCCCAAGCCACCGTTCAACTTCAACACGGCCAACTTGTCAAAGTTCTTGTTCGAGCTGTCGTCGTTCAACGAGGCGTACGACTCGACCTTCCCATTGGTTGGCGAGGAGATCTTGTCCCAGTCCAATGTCTTTGACGATGTGGCCTTGTCGGCCAGGTATCTTCTGAATAAGGCGAAAAACGAGTCCATCTCGTTTTCAAACCTCAACTTCTCCTGGCTGTTCAGGTCCGCAGGGAGAGAGTCTACTAGCGAGTTCAACGCATTTCTCATCTGTGAGGCGGCAACGTTCGAGGAGGTGTTTTCGAACGCAAAGGTCGATTGTGATTTTAAGTGTTTGGACATTGTGTTGCGTCGTTATCAATGTGCTGACGGGGAGCAGGGGCAGAACGGCCAACGTAAATAGATCTGGAAACGGGACGCAAACGCAAGCAGGCTCCGAAATTGGGGTTAGGGGTGAAACGGATGACGCAGGCAGGAGTGAATTACACAGGAACAGCACCAGGACGACCTCCACAACGACACCACGGCCGCAAGGCACCTCAGCCCGTCTCCTGATGCCTGTCTTTGCGGTTGTTGTCATCGCTGTTGTTGTTGTGCTCTCGTCCTGGCCCCGTTGGGGGGGGACGTGGGCCCGGGCCGGGGATGAGGACCAGGGACGCGGAACGCGGGGGGCGGGGCCGATCGGCGTCGGGCGGGGCGACGACTGCGCGGGGCAACAGGAGGCGGCTCTGTTGCGTTTTGGCGTTTCCCGATGCAGACGGGGCACAAAAGGGAGACGACGTGTCGGGGAGGCTCGTGCGTTCTGGAGGAGGAGGAAAGGGAAGAGGAAGAGGAAGAGGAAGAGAAAGAAGAGAAAGACGATAAGAGCATATGGCTGCGACAGAGATGGCAGAGCCACAAGCGCTGCCGCAGGAGAGATACGCTGTCTGGAAGAAGAACACGCCGTTGCTGTACCGGCAGCTGCAGACGTCGTCCCTGCTCTGGCCGTCGCTGACGCTGGACTGGCTGCCGGACACGACGGCGCCACAGACGGGCGACAGGACGTACACCCAGCATCGGCTCGTGCAGGCGACGTTCTCTGCCGGCGCCAACCGACTCGAGTCGGTGCTCTTCACGGCGCTGAACCTCGTCGACCTGCACGCGGAGCCGTGCACAAACCTGCAGAACTACGACTACTCGCCGGCGACGGGTGAGTTCACTTATTCGCTGCCGACACCACGGCTCGAAAACACACGGGAGCTCACCCAGGTGGCCGTGCTGGCAGGCTCGAGTGCTGCCGCTCCAACAATCATCTCAGACGCAGAAACCACAGCGTTCACCGAGCAGAGCGGACCATCTTCCCAGAAGAGGGAGCCCGAGAGTACCACGGAGCCGCCCGACTGTGGCCCGCTGGCCACGCAGCGGGCGAAGGTGAACAATTCGCTGGGTCTCATCCAGCGGATCCCGCATCCGGGCGACATCCACCGTGTGAAACACTGCCCGCACAACCCAGACCTCATAGCCACTGCGTCTGATTCCGGCGCTGTGCGCATCTTCGACAGGACCCGGAAGCCCAACAACTACAACGACTCCGACTTCCATCCGACCGACCTCTCCTCGTGCGCAACCGCCGTTGAGACGTCTGACATCCTGCTCCAGTATCACACCTCCGAGTCGTGGACGCTCGACTGGAACATGCAGAAGCCGTACACGCTGGCGACGGCGTCAAACGACGGCTCGATCGCCGTCTGGAATCTTGACGTCCAGTTCAAGGCGCCGCCGAGACAGAAGTTCTCCACCCTAGACTCCAAGTTCAGGTTCTCCACATGCACCCTGACAACGCCACATTACAGCCTGCCGGCACACAATTACGGGGTCAACGAGGTGCGCTGGGTGCCCGACCACGACTCGCTGCTTGTTTCCGCCGGCGAAGACGGCTCCTGCAGGCTTTGGGACGTGAGAAGCACGTCCAAGGCCGCCAGCGTCGAGTTCCCGACGTTCGCCCTTGACGAGGGCACCGACGCCCTCAACACGGTCGACGTGGACCCCTTCCAGACGTTCAACTTCATTTCAGGCACGGCAAGTGGCGCAGTCCGCTTCCTCGACCTCCGCAACCCGCAGCAGCCTACACACGAGACACAGCACACAGCACACACGGGCCCAATCACCTCCAGCAGGTTCTCGCCCCACCTGCGGGACACCTTCGCCACTTCTTCTGCCGACGCAACGGCCATCGTCTGGCAGCAGCAAACCCCGGTCTTTACCCACGGCGGCCACCTGCTCTCCGTCTCGGACGTGGTGTGGTGTCCCTCCGAGCCGGGCGTGTTAGCCTCCTGCAGCTACGACAACTCCGTCCACATCTGGCAGCCGGTCCTTTGACTGGCCCCGACCTCACCTCCCATCTGTAACTCTACTAAATGTACCCTTAACTTAACTGTAAAAAGCAAAAAGCAAAAGGCAACCGATTCATGTCCGCACGTGACCGCAGGTTCCTTTCTCGACGCGCCGGCAATTTTGCAGAACAGCAGAAACAACACAATGCGTTCAGGGGTGTAGGCCGGATAGGACAGCTATGATCGGAAAAAGTGCTTCTCTGTTGCTCTGCCTCTGCACTTTCTAGAGTCTCTGTTGCTAATTCTCCGACCGTACCAAGCAAACACCAGAAATACACATCCCACAGTATGCTCAAGGGTTCCACAAAGAAGTTTTTTGTCTTCGTCTGCATAGTGTTGGCCATGGTGGCTACACTTGGCATGACGCCAGCAACACAGCGTAAGAAGATCCTCAAGCCGATCGAAAACCTTTACAACAAGAAGAACAGCGACAACAGTGCCGCCAGCACCGAGCTCGAAAACCTTGAGGAGCAATCTCAGTCCCCTAAGGTGATTGTCATCTCCGAGAATGCCGAAAAGGAGGTCCTCAATGTCGAAATAGACCCTGAGCACCCTGAGCACCTCTTGCCTGTCGCTGAGGCGCAAACCAAGGTCGTCGACGACACAGAAGACACCAGTGTTGAGAACGCAAAGGCCGAGGCCATTTTAGACGAAGCTCCAATCTGAAGCGATCACTGGCTGTCCTTTCCCATTTCTTACAACTATTGCGCCATCATATCGTTCTACATTTTCTTCTTACCTAGTGTCCTTATCTTACACTTATGTACCCCCCGGGTTTTTGCTATGGCACGGCTTCCTTTTCTTTTGAATACAATTCGTATATAGTGTCACGTAACAGTACTACAACTGGTCTAGCATCAATCTCCGCCCGTCTCCTGCTCTATGTATACGGAGTCTATTTAGGTCGACGTCTTAAACTTACATACAACTACCTATACCTTCTCTGCTCCGCTCAGACGCACCGCTGCTCCGTATTTCTGTAACTTGGTCAACAAGGCATCTCCCGTCTTAATTAGAGTGTGGTACTGCGCGTTCTTGCTATCGGAACGGTTCGTCTGCACGATACCCCCGACACGGTCAATGACACAGTTGAGTTTCTTGCTAGTTATGAACTTGCAGAGATCGTTGTCTAAAAACTCGACACTCACGCCAAACGAGGTCGCCATCGACTTTAGAGAAAGCGACCTGTAACTCTCCAGCAACTGCGAATAGGCACGACAGCGGATTTCTCGCAAATAGTAGTTTGCATGTGCATAGAGGTACTTGTTTGTGATCAGGACCTTGTCGTTGGTCTCAAGCAGCGCAGGGAAGAATTTCTCGTACTCGGTCAAGTAGATCGATTTGATCAAATTGTAAATAGGGAGCAACTCGTCCGTAGTGGAGTTAATGGCCAAAATTTCTGGGTTTTCAATCAACTTGTGCTTCAGATCCGGTCTTTCGAAAATGATGGCACCACAGACAAGCGCATACTTGGCAACGTCTTGATACGTGGTCAACTCCGTAGATGTGAAGGTTGACAACGAATCGTTGAGCAACTTGGATGCCTCGGCAAAGTTCCGGATCGACATCAAGTAGATCCCGTTGTAGGTCTTGTATCTGTTTCTTCTTTCCCAGTCACCACCCTTTTCAATTAGGGCATTCGACTTGTCAAGATACATCTTCACAAACGCGGCATCGTTGTAGAAGAACCCGACTCTGGAAATCAGCAAGTACAAGTCGATTTTCGACCCTGTGCTAGGCGCAAGTTCAATTGTCTTTAGCAACGTGCTTTCCGCCTTCGCCTTATCTCCAATTGTCGCATAGTACTCACCCAACTCGGTCCACTTCTTCAAGATGTCCATCTCAGATTCGTCTTCTTTATCAAGCTTCTCGATCTCAGCCGTAATCTCTGCAATGTGCTTGGAGCTCTCCGCTACAAGCGAGTCGTAAAGTGACTGGTCCCATTCGATGCCGGGCAACTTGAGGTCGTAATAGAGGTAGTGGTAGTACGGCCCCATGCTGTCCTTGCGAATCGTTTCTAAAATCTCCCTAATGAGCTTTTCATTTCCCGGCTCCTCGTGCTGATGTTGCGCAAGGAACACCGTTTCTGAGAGCCTGAAGTTAGGCACCTCCTTTGTCTCTGTGTTGTCTGTGCTGTCAACCATGTTTGCTGTCTCTATCAGTAGTCGCTGTCTACCAGTAGTCCTCCTTTGCCGCTCACCTTCTGCACTCAACTTCCGTTTGCCACCCTTTTGAACAGCTTCCCCTTCTCTCGGGGCCCTTTCTCAACCCAAGGCGCGTACGAGATCGGAGGAGGGAGGAAAACCAGACGGGCAGATCAGACATGAATCCTCCCTCGTCAGCGTTGCTGCTGCCCAGAAAATATTGCCACAGTGACAGGGGAAGCATCGCAGAGTACGCCATGACTACCCACATACAGCAGCTTGACAGTCTGGATGCTGCGTTGAGAAAGGCGTACGTTTTCGTGGTGCAGTACGTGTACACGACGGACGAAGGCCAGCAGTCGCTGTACGATGACACCATAGGTGAAATATACAGACAGATCGAACTCAACCTCTCGTTATTGGAGTCGATGATCGTTCCAGCCCTCTTTCCAAATAAGACGAAGCAGAACGTGCAGTTTTCGGTGTACAAGCTGAAGGAGCGTTACAGAGATGTCCGGGCAATGTATCGCTGGAAAAAAGTGGATGAGAAGAGCAAGTACCTTGAGTCTCTGTACCTGCGATCATTCGACAAGGCTGAGCTCCGAATCCTCCATGGAGAGACGGAAGATGATGGAAATCTTGCAACAGCTGCATCATCGGAAGAAACAGACCCTGCTACTGCAAGGAAGACCAAGGCATACAGCTCCATTGATGACGATCAGCTGGAGGAGCTATCTGCGCAGGAAAGATTACTCCAGCAAAACAACATGCTCACAGACAAGTTGCAGAATGTGAACAACCTGATGAAGTCGACTCTTTTGGCAGGAGAAATCAACCTCAACGAGTTGGAAATCTCCACCTCGACGTTGTCGAGCTTATCCGACAGCTATGCGTTTTTCGGCAATGTTCTAAACAAGACCAACACATTGGTCAAGTCAATCAGCAAGGCGAGCAAAAGTGAAAGGGAAATGATCTATCGCTCACTTTACTTCTTCATATCTGTATGCTGCTGGATTCTCTGGCGACGAATCTTCAAGAGGCCCGTGCTCTTACTCCTATGGTTGGTGGTGTCACCAATAAAACTTCTCTTTCGCAGCACATCGTCCGGCAAATCTCCGCCGTTGGAAGCCTCCTCGATTCTCTCCGCTACGCTGTCCACTCTAGCTGCAACAATATCTACAACAATAACCGATGACACTACGCCCATCACTGCAGCTAGCACAATTGCTACCACGATTATCGAGGAGTACCTGAATAAAGACGAACTATGAAGAATATATGTTTATCTCTCTTTATAAAATGTTACTTAATAACCACTAATAACCATTTTCCCAAATGAGATCGATCACAAGGCGTCGTTCCCACAACTAATAATCGTCACCTCTGGAAACAACTTCTTTTCTAGTAGGTTGCAATAATACGGTGTGTTCAAATTGTGCAGTGTAACATCCTTTCACATCAACCAATGGAGGATGTTCGGTGACCAAACCTTCTCTAACCAACTGGTTCAACGCAAGCAAATATTTCTCCTCACCGATACGGTCCAAATAACGCCTACAGAATGGCAAAGTGCCGAAGTTCTTATCGATAGTGTCTAGTAACTTTCTTGCACGGTCCAATCTCACAGAGGCGTTAGCAGGTGGTTCCGTACTCTTCATGTAGTGTGAACATTCACCACTCTGTACAACATAACCTTTACCAGTGGAACCGAAAGTTTCGATGGCAATGGTTTCGTTTTCCTCCAACTTAGTTGGATCCCCGTTCTTGACTATAGGGATGCTCTTACCACCATGAATACGACGGTTCAAGATGTTGTGCCCGTTTAAGTTTCTGATACACTTGACAGGATAGGTCTTACCGTCAATCTCGACCTCATGCGACTCCATGACCTCTTCGACGGCTTCACCGATGTCAGTCAATCTCACGTCGATACCTGCTGTGCGGATACCGGTGTTGGTGGCTTCCTTGACCGCATTCAACAAACCATCGTATTTAGGATTGAAGGTGTGGGTGAAAGCACAATCAACAATGTACCCATCGACATGGACACCGATATCGACCTTCATGACATCGTCATACTGAAGCACAACCTTGTCTCCGGCATTAGGGGTATAATGGGCGGCGCAATGGTTGAGCGATAATCCCGTTGGGAAACCAATTCCACCTTTTAAGGTGTCGTTGGTGCCCGCCATATCCCTGATCTGGTTCTCAATCAAGTCTGCAATCTCCGTCATCGTCATACCCGGCTTGATGTTCTCTTGGGCATGTTTACGTGCTCTTCTGTGGATCTCGGCACCCTTACGAAACTTATTCCACGTCTTCTCTGCCTCCTCGAGGTTGGCCTCGGCACGCACCTCTTCGTCGGTGGTACGTTTCAAGTTGTAATCTTGGAACTCACCGGGTGGATACACGCCCCTGTACTCGTTAGCAATCGCCTTTTCAAAAACCTGTGCTGGTTTCTTCTTCTTCTTTCTTTTCTTCTTTTTTTTGTCACCGCTGTCAACCGCAGTGTCTGCTTCCGGGTCATCCTGGGTAGTCAAATCCCCGACCTGCTTCGCAACTTGTTCGACTGTGACCGCATCAGCGACCGCAGCTTCTCCGTCTTTGGTCTGTTGTAGCATCGTGTTTCGCTGATAGCAATGCCCCTTTCAAAGAGACCATAATCACCCAGTTCCGTTACCTTTTTCCGCAGTTAAGACATATGACCTCGTTCAAAAGTGCAGAGAAAAAAGTGCCACTCTTTTTTCCCCCTCGTTTCCTCACGAAATTTCAACATCCGTGCCAACGATGGGGAAAAGCAGTGTACATCGACGGTAGGGCATGGCCTTTCTTCTTCCGGGCACTCACATCAGCCATCTGAACGACACAAGACACCAGAGACAGAATACAGATAGCAGAGATGTTCACCAAAAGCATTTACCCGGTCATCAAGGCGGCCAGATTTGCTGCAAGATGTAACAGCACCCTCTCCAACACTGCCACAACCGTAAAGATGGTCAACTCAGTCAAATCTGGCCAGAACCCATCACAGATAAAGACAAATAACATCATTTCCGAAGCGCTGGGATCTCCTTCCACCGACTACAGCTCAAGCTTCTTTTCAAAGCGTTCGTTTGCACCTCTCTCGAGCACAGAACCTGACCCTTACGACTACGCAACCAGGTTCATACTTTCCGACAAGCTGGCAGGGCGTTCAGTGTCGGTTGTCAACAGAGACTTAGACAGGGCTGTTTACCAATTTGACTCCTTGGTCAGATCAAACAGGTTGAGAGAGGTCTCATACGATCAGCGCTTCTACACAAAGCCAAACAAGAGACGTTTGGCAAAGAGAGTCGCCAACCGTAAGAGAGTCTTCGAATCCGGTATCGCAAAATTATTCGAAGTCGTCAAAGATGCAGTCAGAAAAGGTTACTGATTCCTGCCATCTTCTTGTATATATATATATAAATTTAGAGTCTTATAACTGAAACAGACAAACAAAAAGAGGATATATTATCCATGATAATAAACATATCACTATCGATCATCAGCAAATTAAGTCGTCATTATTCAACCATATCGTCATTTAAGTTTTCCATAGCCTCCTTGATCAAATGCGAGCCTTTAGGATCCAAATTCAATGCAATAGTAAACTGCTTGATAGCTTCATGCTTGCGACCGTAGTGCTTGTACAATTTTCCTAGAAGGAAATGGACACTGGCCTCATCGGGAGCCAGGTTCTCAAGCTTCTCGAAATCTTTCAAAGCGTCGTCATATTGCTTCAGACTGAATAACACCTGAGCCTTTTTGAATAGTGCTAACATCGATAATGGCTGTAATTTGGTGGCAAATTCATACTGCTTCAAACTCTCTTCTTTCCTCCCCAATTTTTCCAGAACCATACCTACACAACAAATCAAAATCACATTGACAGGGTTAATCTCAACGGCTTTCCGGAAGTGGAATTCAGCTTTTCGGAAATCTCCAAGTTTCAGGTATACCATACCAATACCATAGAACGCATTATAATGCCTTTTGTCCAGTACTATTGCATGTCTGAAACTACTCAGAGCATTTTCAAATGCATCTGTAGCAAGATTTTCATGACCTTGCAATGTATAAGCATATGCACATTTAGGTTGACATTCGATGGCTTTGCTGAAACATCTGACAGCATCTTCAGGCTCTTTTCTGAAACTGAAAAGGTTACCTATGCTAATCCATGAGATTGCGGAATTAGGGTCAACTTCAAAAAGTTCATGGACCAAATAACTCAACTCGACTTCTTTATGTAAATGCCACAACAGTGTAGAATAATATTCCATGTCATCCAGCCTGGTTCTATCAATTTTACGTAGTTTCTCAAAATAATTCTCTGCTTCTTCGTAATTGACAATTTCAAAATGCAGCCTACCTAGTTTTGATAAAACCCATGGCGTATTTCGTTCATTCTCCGGTAGCGAATCAAAGATTCTAATAGCTTTGAAGCAATCATAAGTAGTTGATGCTAAATATCCCTTAGCAAGTTTATAATAAACTGATAATAGATACTCATTGCCCAAATTTCTCATAACATCATGTTCATCAAATAAAGTAGACGAGTTTCCTATTCCATTGAAACCACTGTTCAAACTGTTATTCCTTACATATTTGTATCCGCTATTTTTATGGACAGAACTGCTAGTAAATACATCATTGTTTCCATTGACTAAACCAAACGCACTAAGCATATCTCTTTTGGAGCCAGCGGTGGTATCCTTTTTCAGGAAATTGATATCATCATCTAAATTAGTTGAACCAACAACAGTACCACTACTCGTTGGATTATGCAGCAATCTTGAGGTTATTGAAGTACCCTTTCGTGGTATTGAACTATTCAAAGCCGAGCTCGAACTTTTCGTACCTGGTATGTTTTTATTTGGTAATGATTTATTGTATGCCTGTACTTTACTATAGCTCTTGGTAACAGGAGTGATAAACGTTGATTCCGGACTACTGGTGGGTATAATTGAAGGTTTGGGTTTTCCTTTTGGGGTCTTGAAAATGATATTTTTGCTTCCACGTTCCTTTGACTTACCTGTATATTCGGCCGACGAGAACAATTTACCTCTTCTAGTACCGGTATGGCCATCATCATATTTTTCACTCAGATCTTCATTTGCACCAACTTCACTAAGTTCTGCATCATCGTGAAGATCCAAATCTTGCTCCATTTCCGCTTCCAAGATCGGTTCGTCCAAACGTGTTCCACAGCTTGCACTATCTGTGTGGAATAGAGTGCTTGATGAAGAGAAATCCTTATTTTTGTAAACTGCATCAACCCTTACATGCACGCCAAGACGAGCCAATTCTTCAAAGGCTTCAAAAATAAATGGATTCAACTTTAAAATCTGTGAGTAATGCATGCTTGCCCTAGGGATATCACCAACGGCACAATATAGCTTAGCCAAAAGCATATAGCATGCAACAGAATCTGGAATCAAATAATTACTGCCATTAACAATGATATTATTGTTGCTTTTCTTGTCCAAACCGTCCACTCTTGATTCCCATTGGTTCATGGTTCGTAGTAGGGCTCGTATTCCTTCATTTTCACGTTGTAATTCTTTACAGGCCTTGGCAAACATGTATGAGCAACCGATATGAAGAGTGCAATATTCAGAGGTTACATTGTAAGCTGCCTTAAATCGGTTTCGGCGGAATAGAACACATGCATATAAGTGGATAGCATCTAGCTTTGAATTACTCACTCCGGTGGTTAAGCTGGCAAGTAAAGATTTCCTATTTGGAGCATGCTTGGTGCCTTCAAAATCTATGTCTTTACCTATTGCATCTGGGTTGATACGTAAACTGCTCTTGTGAATCGAATGGGGTGTTGGGGTGCCTATGGAATTGTTGTTAAGTTTGTTATTGATGTTACTGGCCCCAACTCCAGTATCACCACCCGTCGCATTCCCATTGGTCCCACCAAACACAGTATCCGACTTGGCATTTCCAGCTCCATTCAGTGAGTAGGCTGATCGGCTCTCTTGTGCAAGTAGTCTTTCGGCAGTAAATTCGGCGGTGTCTAGCATATCATGTTCTAGACAGTAAATAATCAACGGTTTGAGCACTGCCGCCGACTGATCTGAAATATTCATTGCTATACCCTTTTGCAAAATCGTCACAGTAGCCACAACAAGACCGGTATTTAATTTCGTTCCTCTTTCCCAATGGCAACTTACAGTCTCCAGACAACCACTTTCTCTTGTAAACATGAGATCAACAAAGATGCAATTCATGCCCCGTGCTGGAAACGTAGACCCTATTACATAAGCCGTGCTTGAGTATGGGGGAAAAAGTCAACATAAAGCTGGAAATTTACTATACTTTGAGGGTAGTTGGATAATTGGTGTTTAACATCTGTTTCAGAGCAGTGCCCTCCGCTAGTACTGGCACCTGCTTAGTTTTATTCTTATGCTGGTTTTCGCTGTAGTTAAGAATGCATTATATTTGCGTTGAGATATGTATAAAGACATTACGGAATAATATACAGATGAGATGACTACAACTTGCTCTCGATGGTTCCAACACTCTTGTTAGCCAACAGTCTCTTTTCGGTAAGACATGCGATAACAGCAGCGCCAACACCAGAACCATCTTCTGCGTGAATCAAAGTGATTGGGTAGTCTTTTGGATCACAATTCCATTGGAAGATATCGTTCAAAGCTTCATGCGCACGCTCTTTAAAGTGAGGGTACTTGTTGAAGACGGAACCATCACTTGCACAGTGCCCGGCCTTGTAGTTTCTCTTTTTACAGATGGCAGCAATACCACAAACAGATAAACGGGCTGAACGGGTACCAATCAAGAGACAGAGGTCGTGGATGATATTTCTTTCATCCTCTGTTGTCTTGATGTTGAATGAGTCTAGGAATAGGCCTTCGACAAATGGTGCACTGTGCTGCTCGATTCTGGATGGGAACGAAGTGTCCATGGCAAATGGAACCTGCAATGGCTTGATATTTTGGTCCTTGAAGATCAAGTCCTGAGAGTAGTAATCCAACAATATCAATCTCAAAACCTCACCTAGATAGTAGCCGGCAATCATCTTTTCATAGTACTGTTGGCCAGGACGTGGAGATTCCTGGTCAATTTGGATATCATACTTGGTTCTTGGTAGAACCGCCCATTCGTTATCGAAGGCACCGTATTCACAATTGATCGCCATAGGAGAGTTTTCCTTCAATAAGTCATCTGGGAGTCTGCCTTCAAGTTTTGGAATGTCGTTACAGACGTCATAGTACGCACCGTTACAGCCTGTTCCAAAAATCAAGCCCATGATTGTTTCTGGATCACAGTATTTGGATGCAACCAAGGTACCGGTGGTGTCGTTGATCAAAGAGACAACCTCAACTGGGGTGTTTCTGACGTTGATTGCATCTTGTAACAGTGGAACCACGTTTTCACCTTCGACTCCGTCAATGTCGAAACCCTTTGTCCACCTTTGCAACACACCTTCGTTGATTGCGTCTTGGGACGCAGGGTAAGAAAAGGTGAAACCAAGAGGGAGCTTTGCCATCGACGAGCCCCTGGATCCGTAGTGTTTCTTAACAAACGTGTCCAACGAGTCTGCAATGAAATTCCACAGGTCCTCAGACTTACCTGTTCTCATTGGAACAGGTATAGGGTATTTTTCAGCCTCGTAGGTGAACTTGGAATTCCCCAAAAGGGATACTTTGACAACACGCAAATTGGTGCCGCCCAAGTCAATGGCCAAGTAGTCCCCCGTCTCTTGTCCGGTGGGGTAATCCATGACCCATCCTGGGATCATTGGAATGTTCCCGCCCGCCTTGGAGAGACCCTTGTTAAGTTCACTAACGAAATGGTCGGTAATTTCAGTGAGTTTCTCTGGAGTGACGGTGAGCTCCTGCTTGGTCTTTTCATACGCATCAAGTAAGGACATCTTTGCTGGGCAAGATAATAGTATCTGTTATGTGATCCCCCCTCTCTGAAAGTATTGGCACCACCGCTGACGACGTGTCGGTTCAGAAAGAAAAAGCTTGGAGAAAGTCGGCCCAAGAAGCACACACCCAGCACGGGTCCGCCGTCCATCCCTGGCGATTGTTGTGGCCGATCGGAGGGGCAATCGCCAAACGAGAGCAGCGCTGCTGTCCGAGGCGGATTAACTTTTCAGCGTGGGAGACGCGGATCAAGTGTGGAGTAAACACGCCCAGATACGTGAGCAGGAAATAAACAAAGCAAATTGGAGAAAAAACCGTTTCTCCGCTCGCTCTTTACGGAAAAACCTCAGCCATAGAGCCAACGGAGAGACGACTGGAGAGGAAAAGAGGAGAACACGAGGAAGAAAAACAGGAGGGCTGAAAAGAGGGAGGAGGAGAAAAGAGATGGGTTCTGCACAGAAACAAGGGAGCGTCTGTGGAATGACAGAACATGTTAGAATTACAAGATACAGAAATTAAACGAATCAAAAAGGGAGGGGAGGGGACGGCAAAAATACAAAAGGAGCCAGGCTGTTTTACATGTTATTCTTGAGACGGGCTAGTGTTTCGAATAATCTACTTGCATCTTCGCCACCGTTTTGTTGTTGACTTTCCCTGTTTCCACTTGGTTGCTGTTGGTTACTGTTGGGAAGATGGCGGTTGGCTGGGTAACTGTTCGGGTTGTTGGCAGCCACCGGAGCCATGTTGTTCACGTTAGTTCCAGGAACCATGTTTTGTAGCTGAGCTAAGAGGCCACCCACGCTTGCAGTAGCGGCAGGACCGGTCGGAATCTGTGGTTGCATAGGCATGCTGGCCGCTTGTGAGGGGTACATTCCGTTCCCCATTGGCATGTGTGGTGACAGGGCAGCGCGTTGCTGCTGTTGATGCTGCTGCTGGTTCACCAAGTTTAGCATGGCCTTTAGAGATCCTTCGTCAAGCGATGATAGCTGGATCATCAACTGCGAAGCCACTGCGTTTTGGTTGTTGTTTGGATAGTATGACTGCTGCTGTTGCGGTGGAGGTGGCTGCTGCTGCAGAGGTGGAGGTTGACTATTATAACCATAGCACTGCTGGGGATTAGAGGTTGGAATCTGTTGATACATTTGAGTTGGTGTGTAGTTGGTACCCATGCCAGGAACTTGTGGCGGCAAGTGTTTTTGTTCGTCCTGTTGTCTCGGAGAATATCTCGGATAGCTAGGATTGCCATCGTTGTCAATGTTGTTGCCATTTTTGCTATTGCTGTTTTCATTGCCATTGTTGTACATATTACTAGGGTAGTTCTGGTTACGAGCAACATATCTGTCTCTGTTGTCTCTATTATCCCTGCTATGATTATTTTTTCGTCTATCATTACGGTTTCTATCTCCTCTAGAATTATTATTATTGTTGTTGTTATTACTGTTATTATCTCTGCCTTGGTTT
Organism: Pichia sp. NRRL Y-27259; assembly: GCA_030563085.1. Lineage (NCBI taxonomy): Eukaryota > Fungi > Ascomycota > Pichiomycetes > Pichiales > Pichiaceae > Pichia > Pichia sp. NRRL Y-27259. Next base: position 158,583 of record JAKUBB010000011.1, read on the forward strand.
CTTCTTCTATCATTTGAGTTCATATTCTGTTCTGAGCGATAGTTGTTTGGATTATTTCTTGCATTATTGTTGTTATTATTATTGTCAAAAACTTTATCTTTTTTACATTGATTGGCAATAAAGTTTATGGCACTTTCCATCGAAATATTTTCATATTCATCGAATTTTATTGCACCATCATTGGTATCTCTCTGGAACAAAAACAAATTCACTAGCTCCATTCTACTTGTAACAATAGCAGCGGCAACTCCAGCATAGGCAGATTCTGAAATTGTTTCTTGGGGGACTTCTTCGGCGGTAGAATCAACATGCTTGATGCTACATTCTAAGCCTACCTCATTCAAACTATTCACTAACAAATGATTGAAGCTTGCTTCGGACTCCAAGGAAATAATGACACGAACTTTCTTATTCTGACTTGCAGCCCTGGAAGCTCTATGAGGAGACCTTTGTCGTTCGTTTGGAGTTCTTTTTGGCGATCTCTCTCTTTCCCTACCTCTTACTCTTTCTCTTTCCCTTTCATTTGAATCCTTTGACCTATTTTCGGTATGTTTCTCATGAGTCTTGGATACCTGCAAATGCATTAAGCGATTGTGTAAAGGAACGTGCTCCTCACCATGAATAGCCTTATGACAAGAATCCGCGTCAATGAATTGAACAAATCCGTATCCTTGTTTCATATTTACAGCTTTAACAGCACCATATCTCTTGAATACTCTCCAAACATCTGATATTTTCAAAGAATTAACGGCTAGGTTTCCAACAAACAGTCTCGAACCTGGAGGGAAATTCAAGCATTCAAACTCTTTCGAATGCTTTTCGGCGTCTCTTTTGAATTCATCAAACTGATATTTTTCATCAGTGTCCATTCCCAAAGTGAGATCTGGACGACGACAGTAAGGATTTATTGGTACTAGTAGCTGACGATCATCACTTGGTTTCATATTAATTTTGTTATAGGATGTTGTTGCCCTAAAATTGATATTCACTTCATCAGGACTTACATTCCTACCAGTTGAAGCTTTGTAAGCCTCCAATAGGGTAGTCTCCTTCTCTGCTGGTGATAGAGCGTCAAACTGAGGAGCATTGAAAAGAGGACTAGTTATGAAAAACTGAACTATCTCATTGAAGAGAGGAACATTGATGTTGGAATATCTGGATTCATCTATAGGGATTGAGCGATCTATGTTGGAAGTGGAGGGTTTAGGAGGAAGATTCGTAGCTTTAGGATCGTAGTTATTATCCTCGTTGTCATCAACTACTTCGATAGCGCCATAGTCTTTCTCTTTTTCAGCATCGTCTTTCGTTGCAGATTTCGACGGAGCATCTGTATCAGCATCGGCATTATCATCTTGATCTTTGCCAAATTCATTCTCACTGTTTTCATCGTTACTGTCGTTAAACATGTTATTATTAGAATCGATGATTTCCACTGCATGATCGGCAAATTTTACGTTTTTCACACGTGTAGGAGGTGGTGAGTGCTTGGATGTAGCATTATCAGTTGCAGGTTTGGAGGAGTTGGAGGTAGATAAGATACTTTGAAGAGGGTTCGAAGATGGACCTTCCGTTGAAGTCGAGGAAGACGCGGAGGCGGAAGTAGAAGTAGAGATAGAAGTAGAGATAGAAGTAGAAGTAGGGGTAGGGGTAGGGGTAGTAGAAGAAGGGGGAGCGGGAGGCTGCGTTTGGGAAACAGGTTCAGATTTTAGGTCGTCATCGTCACCATTAGCATCAACGGTATTAGAATCGCTATTGGCATTTGCTGAGGTGGTGGAGGAAGACCCTAGTTCGGGCTTATAGTCATCATCGATCGAAGTGACGGTATGGGATTCTTCATCCGACATGCTCGTGGTAGTAAGGTTAGACGGAAAAATTGGATAGAGTTATACAATTTCTTCGTCGAGGAAGGTGAAAAGATGAGGAATGAGGAATAACAAGCTAGATGCGGTAGAGAAGGGTGGCAGAGGGGAAAGGAAGGGAGGCAAAGAGGAGCCGGCGAAGGCAACAAAGAAAAACAGAACCGACAGGAGGAACAGGGGAGAAGAAATGAAGGTGAGAAAGTGAGGAAAAAAAACTTTTCCGGCGCGCACGTGACTTCAGGATTGGCTTGTTCGGCTGTTATACAGGTGTCTATCTATAAGGAGGGGAAAAGAAGATATAGGGGTGTGTACAAGATGTCCCGAGGAGATGTGCAGACCCACGTCTGCAGCGGCGTCCAGATCTATCTGGGTTAAGAATAATAAGGATCAGAACCACAGAAGTGGTAATGATGGGGGGGGGGGGGGGGGGAAAATGCAAATATGGGTGCAAAATGAAAAAAGCTATCTGTCCAATGAGAAAATCATAAATGTAATTCGAGGTCCGCCATTTTCCATGTGCCGGGAGGCGGATATGTATAGGTATATGTGTGAGACGACGTATACGGGATACGACTATGTGCACGGGTGACCGGTGTGTGTGGCAGCAACAAAACCCGTCTATTTCGACTCCTTTTCCATCAGCTCCTGCATCTGTGCCGGGCTCATCTTCGAGTCGTTGGCGACACCTCTGTCGACAGGACATGGCACAATGCTGTTTGCCACGACGAGGGAGAACGCGACGAGAAACGTGGTTGAGAAAATCGACCTGGAGATAGCTGCTCTGTTAGATGCCTTTATCATTTTTCAGTGTACGTGAGTATAGATGTATGTGTAATTGCCAGGACAGCCACTAACGTTTCTGATCTTAGGGGAGATACGGAAGAGCAGAGGTAGGAGCACGGAGCCAGGTGAAGGACGAACACTACTCTGAATAAGCTTAAAGTGGTCCGAACAGCCGTTATGGCAAAGCAAACACCGCAGCGCAGGCAGGCCCCACCGCCCGTTTTTTGTTCTCCCGCGTCTCTCATTGGTTGCCGCCCCCCGGCATGGGGTTTGCACATAGTGGAGGGAAAAGCAGACCCCTAGCTGCTACGGGTTACCCGGCGCGAGCGAATCTGGAGCCAAACCTGTCGACGCGTCGGCGCTGTCTTCCACAACGTTGGTTTTCCCTGGCTCATGAAAAAAGAAGAAAGGGGTGCAAGAAAGAAAGAAAGCTCAGCACATGCAGAAGACAAAGACGAATCGTAACGGACTCTGAAGGATGCCTTTCTCCAAAGCAGCAACTATGTTCCAAAGCCGTGCAGTTTTGTCCAAGTGCAAGAGCATTTCGGTGCGTTTCAACTCCTCCTCCTCCTCGAGTGGCATCCCTAAGCTCGGAACCACTCCAAATAAGTTCAATCCAAAGTCGTCCGCATTCAACCTCCGTCCTGAGCTGCCAGAGGGCCTCTTCTTCCATCCAGCCCCTGCAGCACCAAACCCAGAGATCACCCCGAAGGCTTTCCTGCCTAAATCGGACGCCAGAGCCGCCTCCGACCTCTACTACCCAGAGCAGGACTCGCTCGTGACCGCCAACGTCGCATACATGCCGGTCATCTCCAAGGCCAGCCAACCTAAGAATTACAAGTTCGATGCGTCGATAGTGGAGCAACTGCAGACGCTGAGGGACGAGGGCGTCTCCAGAAAGCAGATCAAGGAGAAGTTCGGCGTCACTGACAACTTCATAAGTCTGGTGACCAAGCCAAACCCAAAGACCCAGCAGCAGCAGAAGAAGCTTCTGAAAAGATCGGCCAGAAAGTGGTCCGCCAAGACCGTCAAGGCCAGAACATTGAAGGAGGTGAAGAAGTCCCAGTGGGAAAGAGATTTATGAGGAAAGGACGAGAAAGAACATACATAAAATACACACACCCTTTGCTCTGACGCATGTACATAGCTGATACACACGCTATCACCAAAAAAAACTATACTCTCTTATAGATATATAATGAATACATTTCATATTGTCAGTTTTCTATACACATGTGGCCATCTAATTATACACCCAAGACTATCATTTACACGGCGTGAACACAACATCCGCCTCGTACTCCTCCAAGAACCGCTGCAATACCTCCTCGTCCCCGGGACAGAGTTCCATCCGCAGCACTATCTTGCTGTCTCCTTCGTAGTTCACGTAGACGTGGTACTTCTCATCCTCAAGATGGTGCACGGTCTTCACCATCTTCCGGTGCCCCATGTCATAACACTTCTTCCCGCCACAGTAAACATAATCGTACACTATCGTTCCCACCCATTCTCCAGTGTACTTCTTTATAACTACCTCCAAGCCTCCCGTGAGTACCCCGTCATAACTCGGCGCACATTCAACTCGACGAATCTCTATTTGGCCAGAAAAAAGGTATCCCGAACCCCCCTCTTTCAACAACGATTTCCCCGGATCCCACAAAAGGACTTTTTCTCTCACATCTTTATTCTCTCGTTCTTTGCTTTCTTCTGACCTAACTTCCAAACTGCCGGCAACAAACGGGACCTCTATCCGTTTTTCCAACGTTATCTCTTTCTCCACATATCGTTCCGGAGCAGGTGTTTTGAAAAATGAAACCATGAATAATTTCGTCACTATCATTGTACCTAGGCATGTTACTATTTCTTATTGCAGCTGTTGACCTTGTAGTGCCGTCCCCTAATACGATCGGCCCTGCTTTCTCCTGCGTTTCCCGTCTTCGTCTCTATCGTTCTCCGATAAGCTACCAACCGTTTTCAATTGCTGTCTGACTCAGACGGGGCCGATCGACCCATTTTTTTTCCTCTCGTTCCTCCGCATTCTCGGTTTTTTTCTCCATAAGGTTGACAAATGTAAACGGAAAGTGTGTACGTTCACAGTGGCTGAAACTGGTAAGACCGTGCTTTCGCCGACTTCCTGCAGCTTGTATGCAAACACAATTGCACACACGCACCAAGAGCATTCCCAAGAGACGACCGACATGTCTGTATCTGTCAACGAGATCAACTACCTGATATGGAGATACCTTCAGGAGTCGGGTCTCGAGGTCTCTGCCTATGCGTTGGAGGACGAAACTACAATTAACCAACTGGACTCTGTTTACTCTCCGCACGTGCCGCTTGGATGTCTAGTGGACTTGGTGCAGAAGGGGATATTGTACTCGAAAATGACAGATTTGGTTTCTGCAGTGAAAACAGACACTATCATGCAGGATGACATCATCAATCTAAATTTCAACTTCTTCACGGCCTTGCACGAAATAAACACCAACGAGTCCACGAAGGATAGGAGAATACTAAGTTTAGAGGAACTTAATGGCTCTAAACCAGCCCAAGAAAAAAGTTCAGAAGGGGAGGAGACTAAAGTAAAGCAAGAACAAAGCGAAGAAGCAGAACAAGTGCAAGATGAAGTACGAGATTCGGTACATACAGATGAACATACGCAAGAACAAGTGCAACGCCAAGTTGTCATTCCCCCAACAGCATTAGACACACGACAGGAGAAATCAGATTTCATCCAAGTGGTAAAAGCATCGATGAATTATGATACGTCTTACTCTGTATCTTTTTCACCCAACAATCCTGAGCTCATTGCGTGGTCGCAAAGGGACAACCAATCAGTAATATATTCATTCAACTCTAATTCAGAAATCAAGTTGTCCTTACCTTTGGCATGCAAGGAAACCCTTATAGTATCCTGGTCCCCCAAAGGCTCTTCTCTAATAACTGCTTCCGAAAATGGTGAACTCCGTCTCTGGTCTATTGAAGGAACCCTATTGAGCACGTTGGCCATGCATCATTGGCCCATAGTGTCACTACATTGGTCGCCCAGTGGAAGGTACCTTTTGTCCTTAGACATTAGGAATGTTGCAGTCGTATGGGATACAACCTCAAGTTTGGTGGTTGCCCATTTGGATAAAGAGAGCTGGTCACATGCAGACAAAAGTTTTAACGACCTTATATCTAAAGATTCAACTAATAACGATTCTATTTTAACTAGCAACCAGGTCTACAAAAACTACGGTACTGACACATGTTGGCTTGATGATAATAAATTTGTCATTCCAGGACCTAAATACACTTTACTAGTATGCCAAGTGACTAATGATAACAGTAATAGTATCATAGGAGTGTTGACTGGACATGAAGAATCGATCTGCTGCGTCAAGTATGATCCTAGACTACGGCTCTTATGCTCTGCTAATGAAGATGGAGTGATTAGAATATGGAAGGGGAACTCAACTAATAGTTTACAAATCTTAAGAGGGCATGCCTTAGCCGTTTCTATGTTAGAATGGGTTAGTATTTCCGACAGATGGTATCTACTAAGCACTGCTTTGGATGGAACTATGAGGATATGGGACTTTGTGCAAAATGAAACAATAGACCTGGTAAGTGTCGACCAAGGTCAAGCTATTCTTTGTGCCTCTATTTATCAAGGAGATAAAGATACAAGGAAAATCATTGCAACAGGAGATTCCTCCGGATCTGTTTGTATTTGGCGCATCGAAGGTGATTCCAAAATCAACATTAAGATACGACAGGTCGGATTATACCAGCACTTTGAGGAAAATAATGTAGAAACTCAAGAGCCCGGTTTTGTATCCGAAATAAGTTGGAGTAGTGATGGCTCTAGAGTGGCTATTAGTTTCAGTGTGGGGAAAAGTGTTGTTATCGATATACCATAATATTCTGCATATGCTTTTTTTTTTCATTCAGTTCTTTTACATGCTTTCTTCTTTCTTCTTACTTTGGAACCCTCCTGTTAACACATGTATTATAGTTACATTTGATTCCAATTTATATACCAATTAAATCAAACGTATAGTAGTAATGTCCTTGTCCCTGTTACATGCCAGACGCTAAATATACATAACTTGCAACTATATAAAGTTTACAAATTTCCAATGTCATCAAGATAATTCATCATCGTTCAGTTTTGCCTTTTTTCCTGAGCTTGCAGATACTTTCTGCGCTTGGCTGCCGCATATTTCCAACTACGGACCATACCAGCAGTGAGAATACCTTTGACACTCTGCACTAGGGCACTCGACCCAACTGTATCTTCCACAGTCTGAGAAAGGGTTGAGCGTAATATTTCTGGATGCTGCTTCAAATCAGAAGCCATCTTCCTAATGAATGGGGAAATTTCCACCTTGTATTCTGTTGGGAGATACTCCCAGTCACGTTTTGGAATGTCGGAGAGTAAATTTGCAGACGATGCTTGGGTAAGTCCAAGTAGGTCATTGTATGAAACGGTATGTTCACTGCCTATAGGCTTCGAGGTCAACACCTTAAGAGTTGGTTTTGCTATCATTTCCTGTACTAAAAGATCCTTTGACAACTCATTACCATAATTTTCCTTCAACATGTTGAAGAGTCTTGACCTAAATTTGCGTGGTAATTCGATGATTATGTGGGCTATCTGCTCCTCCGATAAGTTCACATGGTATACTCTATCAACTGAATCTAAGTCCCCGCGGATAGATTGAATGAGATTTGGAAAGTAGTTGTCTAGAATAGGTTTGTACAAGTTTTTGAACAGTGAAAATTGGTTCTCCACGATATTCTTCACTTTGTCAGGATTTTCCCCTTGGACCTTTAGTCTTGGATCACCCATATAAGAAAGACCTGCAATACTCAGATACAGTTCGCTTTCTTTGATTGATTGTTTATTGAGTAGCAAAGCAGACAATTTCACAGCGTTTGCCAAATTGTACTGGTTCAGAAACAACAGCTGAGGCGAGTTCTGAACGATGGCGACAGGCTTATGCAACCTACCGGCCAAATACATGGTTGACCAGTTTGCGAGATCATCGATAAGCGTATCCACCGATGTTACCCCGTACTTGAGTTCCAAGGGCGTTCCGTTGATATTGACGTCGACAAAAGGGTTGAAATAGATTCCCGCACCTAGATTACTCACGTAATTGATAGCCGAAGGCCCCAAGAACTTGAGGAAAGAATAATCTGAGCCGTGCTGCATTATATTTTGTTTGTGCCATGCCAATGGATCGGACACAGCAAGTATCATATCGATCTGGGAGTTCGATATATCGATCGAAGAGCCTTGAGAAAAAACCTTCGATCCGTAACCAAAAGCGTAGCTCACAGGGGCCCGGAAGCGTTGTACTATCCCCTGCAGTACTTCATCCATTGTGGACTCCTCTCTTGCTTCTGTGTGTAGTTGGTTGGTCCCGAACTTATAGGGCAATTTATCGCCTCTTTGGATCTTGTGCAAGGACCGCAGATAATAATGGAAATCCACGGGTTTAGACTGCAGTTCCTGCAACTTCTTTTCGAGCACTGATAACGAAGGAGAGCAAGATTCGTCACCGCAGAGGTTACTGGCCCCTGCTGCCACATGCTTGCTTCTCTTCAGTTGATGTCCGATGCTCTCATGCTCAAGCAGCACCTCAGCCAGGTTGTTCTTTTTGTTCAGCTCGGGATTTGAACTTTTCGTAGACTCTAATCTGGTTGACATGAAAAATGCGTTTTTCCCGAATTGTTTGCGTAGCAAAGCAGTGTGTCCCGTTCTGTAGTATCCTTTGCTCAACATTTTGGTTCTGCTTGTGGGTCTAAACTAGCCCTACAATGCTCCACCCACAGAGAAGCACCGAAACGCATTTGCATGCTGATCGTTGGTGACATCTTTCTGTGGAGAACAGAGGCTGACAATTTACCCCAGCCTTAACTGGATCATGCGAGCGGAACAGGAGAAAAGGAGGAAAAAAACAGAAATACGCCGATCGACTAAAAAAAAAAAATCAACGAGAGCACCCGTGCACCGCAGAGCTTGTACCCGTTTCATGTTTTTTCTTGTTATGATTTCGGTTCTACCATTTCTGTCGAGATGTTTACCGTTTTGTAAAACACAATTCGGCTCATCTGTCGTAGGTAGTGCGGAGAGCGTTCAGTGGGCACACTCACGGCATGGAATACACGAGAGAGTCTCTGCTTCCACGAAGAGAGACCATGTCGCAGACGGGCCAACAGAAACAGCGGACGGTCCAACGACAAAACAGCTTTCTCTCTCCGATAACGTCCACGACATTCACGAACCGAAGACTGTCTTCCTCTCGGTCGTCGCTTTTGCGGTCGCCTGATGGCACCGAGTCCAACCGGGATAGGAAAAGGAAAAGATTGAGTCTCTTACCTGCTAATGCGCACCTTGGAGCACCAAGATTAATCAATCCACCCAACCTTCGCCGACAGTCGATAATCAACAATAATAACAACAACAACCTGACTAATCTTCCCAGCCTCAATAGCGCCCTCCAAGCTCAGCTGAATCCACACTCCACGTCAACAACGCCTTTCACCGTGCGAAATGCAGCAACCCAAAACACAGTACAACAATTGGTGCAAAACTCAATCACAAGGTCCGGCATACCGTTGAACACACAACGGAGGTCCACAATTGGGAGTCGAAGAGAATCAACGCTTCCTCCGTCCTCAGCGTCTGGTAACCGGTACGAAACTCCAGTCCCAGCACACCGCCCTTCTGCATATAGTAAACCACAGGATCCTAGACCAATAAGAAGTCATAGATTTCAGTCCGAAGTACAAGATGAGCTATACAATTATCTATCCACCAAGAAATTTGACATTGAGATGAAACAGCCACTCACGCCGAAAGCTTTGAAAAATCCAACCCAGAAAGAGTTTGTTTTGATTTTTCAATGGCTATATAACAAATTGGATCCAGGCTTCAAGTTCAACAGATCCATAGAACAGGACGTTTATACACTCTTAAAGTTCTTAGATTATCCTTATTTAGATACGATTAACAAATCTCAAATAAGTGCTGTCGGTGGATCAAACTGGCCTGTGTTTCTAGGTATGCTACACTGGCTGCTAAAATTAGTCAAAGAAACTTTCAGATTTGACGACTTGGATATTTATTCCTTCCAAGAAGAGCATTCGAATAAAACTGACTCCAATTTGGCAGACGATCCAGTAATTTCAAATGAAATATCTCTGATGAATAAGTTGTTTTTGACTTATGTGCTTGACTCTTACAGAGCTTTTCTGACTACTGGTGAAGACGATTATTCAAGCTATTTTGCAGATATGGAGAACGAGTATCTCGTTTATATTGATGAAGTGCAAGCCAAGATGAACATCGATGTAGAATTGCAGGAAGCATTGCAACAGAAATTGGAATCCAACAGGGAAAAATATAATCTTTTTTTTGATGAAATGGAGAGAGCTAATGCGTTGCAGACAGATGTTTCAAAATTCCAAAGTTATATTGATATACAAAAACAGCGACAGCTTAAATGGCCAAGCGTCATTGAAAAGGCGAAATCAGATATCAGTAATATCATTGAGTCCATTAAGAACATTAATAAGGAGAAGCAAGATATCATATCCGATTTGGAGAAAAAGAACCTGACACTTAAAGATATAGAAGAATTGCACAAAGATCGGGCAAGGTTAACATCTAGTTTGAACCTGATTGATTCAAAACAGCGGCAGACAAAACAGTTGATCGAATCAAAATCAGAAACTCTTAAATTACAGTTTAGTGATCTACAGGCGAAAATCAATTTCTATAATAATTCGATATATCAGATTTTGAACGACTTGAGCCTTGAAACTCCACCAGACACTTCTTCCTTGATCATTAATTCTTTAGATGAAGAATACCAGAGCACTAAAGCTGGAACATCCCCTCATGAAATGGTCCCTATTTTACCGAAGCTAAGGTCTTCACTTAGTGACTTGAAGAACAAGGTACACTCTCATATAACAAAACTTCAAGATGAAATATTGCAATCACAAGAAACCGTAGATGATATAAAGTTGTCTATTGTTTCATGCATTGACAAATTGGAAGAATTGGAGGATTCGTTGTCCAAGTCCAGGAAGGAGTATTCTGAGCTCAATGATAAGTATACCACGGATTCATCAAACAAGCAATTTGATCTTGAAGAGAAAGCTAAGGAAATACGCTTGTTCAAGTTACAGAACACTGAGAACAGAAAATCCATTGAAAGTAAATGGAAAGATGCTCAGCGTGACTACAAAAAGACCATCTCAATGATTAGCGAGAATCGTACACAGTTGGTCTGCGACATAGCCCAATGTTTGGATTATGTTGTGAGCTTCAAAAGTGATGTTATGACAGATTTGGAAAACACCGCTGTAGAAGTTAGTCAAGAATTAAAGCAACAGTTAGATGCAGAATCATAGGAGGAGTGACTCATCTTTCTTTTTGCATGTATTATTTATTGTGTATAATATTTGAAATGATAAGATTTAATGTAATGACTATACTTTAGTATGAATTATGTTAATGATGTAAACTACGTAGCAAAAAATTAATTGTGATTTTGTTATGGGAGAGGCAGGTAAACCTCACAGAAGTATGACAAACGAGATGTTTATCTCTTTCTTCTTCTGTAATAATTCTTTTCAAAAAATGGATGATGAGAAACACCCAAATCTTTGTTTTTGTTCCTCGAATACTCAACATATGCCATATCTTCACCTCCTGCAAGACCAGCCATAGAAGCTTGGTTCTTCACGGAGCTGGATTTGAGTCTCCTAGAAACTCCATGTCCAATCAAATTATCTGCATCTTCACCCATTTCCACACCTGCTGCTTCCTCATTTTTTAGCAAGACCTCTTGCAACAATTCTCTACGCTCTTTAGGAGAGGCGTATGCAAGGTTTGGAAGTTCCTCCATACCATGCAAATGAGTGATGATTTTGAAAGCATAACCTTGATCAACAAGAAAAGCTTGTCTTTTGGTAGAATAGTACATTTCTTGTGTATCTTTGGAAACCAAGGAATAGAAAAATGCATTGAAGCCTTCATCATTTCTACGCTTGGCACGTAGAATACGTCCCAACCGTTGTGCTTCTTGTCTTCTCGAGCCATAATGTGATGAGATTTGAATTAAACATGTTGCCTCTGGTAAATCGATAGAAGTATCACCAACTTTTGATAAGAAAATTGTGCTAACTCTATCGTTATACTGGAAATTCTGCAAAATGTTCATTCTTTCTTGTTGAGGAGTCGAACCAAAAATAAAAGGTTTACCTAATTTGAGAGCATATTCTTGAAGGGCGTAAACATTGTCTGAAAACACAATGATTTTATCTCCCCGACTCTCATGGTATTGAATCAAAAATTGACACGCTTGAAACTTAGTTGGATTCATGATATACAACAACATTCTTTTACGTGCACTTTCCCTAAGATATTCTTGATAGAATTCACTTGTCATCGGACACCAAACTTCAGCGCATTGCACTTTGGCAATATGACCCTTTTGAGAAAGCTCCATCCAGTTTGCTTCATACATTTTAGGACCAATAAGGAAATTAAGGTCGGAAATCTTCTCATCTTCTCTAACCAAAGTAGCTGTCAATCCCAACTTCGCATGCGTTGCCAATGCGGTAACAACTCTTCTAAACATTGCAGCAGGAACAACGTGCACCTCATCCAAAATGATAAAACCCCATTCTCTGGACGTCAAGAAGTCCATAACTTTTTGAGAGTCATGGGATCTATTTCGGGTATTTGCCACCATAGAATATGTAGAAACCACTAAACCTGACTCTCCACGAAACATTTGCTTATTCTCGGATGTGAAAACAGCAACATTTTCTGGTTGAATGGTACACCATTGCAAGAACTGTTGTCTCCACTGCATCACGGAGACAGAAGATGTACATAAAACAATGATTGATTTTCTAATAGTACACGCTGCGGTGATACCAACCAAGGTTTTTCCGGCACCACAAGGTAAGACAATGATACCTGATCTTGCACGTCCATTACCAAACATCTTACTCAACGATTTTTCTTGATATGGTCTAATCTGTGTGGATGGTTTCAAATCAATCTCCAAATCAGGATTACGTGTATCGTTTCTGAAATCGTATTCTTCCAACATCGGATAATCAATCTCTTGGCATCTCTTTTTCACTGTCTCAACGTTCTCAGCAGCCACTTCAAAGGAGTGAACGGTATCATCCGCATTTTCGTCTTCAGCATCAGCAATGACATCAGCATAGATGTCTTCTACGCCTTCTACAACTTCATTATTTTTGTTGTCTTTCTTGGTGTCCGTCCCTTTCTCTTTTGAATTTTTGTTTTCATGGTTCTTTTTCGTGCCTGGAATGACCAAATCTCCTTGCTTTGGAGCTTCTGTTTCAACCAAGCCATCAACAGTACCATTGGCCTCATCTACGGACTGTAATCTCAACTTGCCAATTACATCGTCCTTCAACAACATTCTCAAAATTTCAGCCGAAGAAGATTCAACGAAATATCTATTATGCTTCAAAACTAACTTGACCTTACCATAGGAGTGTGTAGCTGCTTTGATGAATTCCACAACGGATTTAGCTACTGGAACCTTCGATAACCGGTTCAAAACCGAAATTATGTCATCTGTTTCTAATCCAACCGAAACTGCAGCGTATAAGGAGTGTGTTGTGATCTTATATTCATGCATGAAACTGGGCCTACTGACAGGTTCTGCAATAGTAACCAAGAAATCCTGAGCTTGCTCGGATAAAGGAGAGAAGCTCTCAAGGTATATCTTACCATCGGATGGACTGATCCAGATAGGACGAGCTGAATGGTCAGGTTTCAATTTCAAATATGAGAAATCACTGTTAGCAAAAATATGAGATACTGCATCAGGGATGAAATCGCTTGGTCTATCTAATGGGATCGCCACCAGCTCGCCATCTTCGAATTCGTTGTCATCGTTGGCTTCTTTGATTGTTTTGATAGCTTCCTGTGTTTTCGGAGCTAGTTTTTGCCTTTTCCTCGAGCTAGCAGTAGGTAAGATTAGCTGATCATTTTCGGAGTCAGTGTCATCAGTGGAGCTATCATCTGAGAACAAGTTTTCAAGCTTGTTTGGTTTCGCTTCTGTACTCGGTGCTGCTTCGGAAGGCATGTATGGATGTGATACTTAGAGGTTCTGATGATAATTGGCGCTGAAATAGAAGAAGAACTATCAAAGGCAAATCCTATTTTAGTAAGAAGTGTTCTAATCATGAACAAAAGAATTTAGAAAAATAAATCATTTTTTGCGCCGATCGACCCATATCTCATTTTTTTAATTATTAGTATTAGATGAGTAATGAGATATATGATATACATGAGTATCTATAGAAGTGTAATTATGTATTGATGTTTGCCGGTGACTCGCATGCCGTTCGACATTCAATCTTTGAACTTGTAACTACCAACAGCCATGGTGATAGAACCGCCTCTGTAGGAGCCTCTCTTCATCTTATTCTTACCCTTGGTGAAGTCCTTTCCTCTAACTGCGCCCAGTTTTTGGTTTGCCATTTCACCCCATGTTCCGGCAGCTCCTTGGTATGTGTTGTCCGTGAGCTCATTTGCTTCGAACGAAACTTTTGATCTGTCAACTCTAGAAAAATGCTTTTTCTGACCTGGTTTCAGTTCTTCCACAACTGCAGGAATATGTTCAGGTTCCGAGGATACTTCTTCGCTTAGCGTTTCGGATTCTGTGTCGCTTGCTTTCGCCTTTTTAATGGTTTTTTCATCAGTTTCTTGTTCTAGCTTTCTTTTTTTAGAATTTTCTGAATCGGAATCAGAGCTTGAATCAGAGCTTGAATCGGAGCTTGAGCTGGACTCGGAGTCGGAATCAGAGCTTGAGTCAGAGTCGGAATCAGAATTGGAGTCGGAGCTAGAGTCGGAATCAGAATCAGAATCAGAATCAGAATCAGAATCAGAATCAGAATCAGAATCAGAATCAGAATCAGAATCAGAATCAGAATCAGAATCAGAATCAGAATCAGAATCAGAATCAGAATCAGAATCAGAATCAGAATCAGAATTAGAATCAGAATCAGAATCAGAATCAGAATCAGAATCAGAGCTTGAACCAGAATCAGAGCTAGAGCTATCAGAGCTATCAGAGCTTGAGCTTGAACTTGAGTCTGATTCTGAGTCTGAGTCGCTGCTTGAAGAGCTTGAGTCACTATCTGAGGAGTTTGAAGAAGAGTCTGAGGAGCTGTCGCTTGACTTGGCAGTTTCTGGTGTCTTCTCTTCTCTGCCGGCTTTTTCCTCCTTTTCTTCTACTTTAGCTTCGGAGCTTGAGCTGGATGAGGAGTCAGAGCTAGATTCAGAGTCGGAATCAGAGTTGGAATCAGAATCGGAATCAGAATCGGAGTCGGAGTCGGAATTGGAATCGCTGCCATTGTCTGAAGAGTCAGATGAACTGGATGAATCACTGTCGGAATCACCATCACTCTCAGAGGACGAGGAAGAGGAAGAAGAGTCGTCCTCGCTTGAGTCGGAGCTCCCTTCAGATGCAGCCTTCTTTTCTGTTGCACTTACAATTTTCTCATCTTCGGCGATCAAGGCTTTGTTATCGAAGAACCTGTCCAAGGCCACACGCTCTGCGCCAGTCTCCTTGGTATCGATTGCGTTACCATTATCAGCGGCATCTTTGAGCAAGGTCTCTGCGGAGCTCTGCAATCCCTGCGCACAGAGATACTTGTAGATTTTCCCCAGCACGTATTCCTTAGTAGCAGCCATCTGTACCTTTTGTCTTGTTACTTTTCTTCCGTCCCCAGGCCCCCTATTCAAGACCATCTGTTATCGAGATTCCAGAAAAAATCCTGGATTCTAAAAACTTTTCACTGATGCAGAAGAGAAAAAAAATTGGAGAAAATTACCATGAAACCGCTTACGTAACATCGCCATGACGGCATTTCCCCTTCCCTTTTGCCCTTTCCATTTTCAGGAGGCAGAAGACACGTTGTGTAGTGGATGACCCTGGAGGAGATCAGACCAAGAGGCAACAGAGGGGACCAGACAACAGCACACAAAGCATGACCGCCGAAAGATCGATTGTGATCATCACGTCCGACAACGACCGCTTCAATGTGGAGAGAAAGGTGGCAGAGAAGTCTCTCCTCATCAAAAACATGCTCAAGAACCTTCTTCCTGCGGAGGGGGAGGAGGAGTCCGACGATGAGGACCAGGACACCATCGAGGTTCCTACGCAGAATGTGCGCTCGGCAGTAATGAAGAACATTTTGGAATGGTGTGAGCACTATAAAAACACAGACTTCCCAGACGACGATCAAGAGGACGACTCGAAGAAGTCGGCTCCTATCGACCCATGGGATAAGAACTTCCTCAACGTCGACCAGGAGATGCTCTACGAAATCATATTGGCTGCCAACTACCTAAACATCAAGCCCTTACTCAATGCGGGATGCAAAATCGTCGCCGAGATGATAAGAGGGAAGTCTCCAGAGGAAATCCGGAAGACTTTCAACATAGTTAACGACTTCACGCCTGAGGAGGAGGCAGCCATCAGAAGGGAAAATGAATGGGCAGAGGACCGTTAACCTGTTCTCCCATAAACTATCTCCCTCTGTCCCTATTTCTAGTTCTATTTGTATAGCTTGTCCGATATAGTACATACTTACTGTGCCACACATCCCTTTCTCCCCCCTCGCCACTTCGGGACTTGTATTTCGAATTTCGTTTCTTTCGAAGAGATTAGACTGGAAATAGAATCGGCTCTAAGCTACAGAACAGCTGGATTCAAGTGACTTGCCGAACCAATTCAGCTTGCCTCTGAGTTATATCCGGCAATTACTATTGGCCATCCTCTCGATATCATGCCTGGCGGCCATAGTAGAAGCTTTCGTTTAAAACGGAAGGATTCAGACTCGGATTCAATTTCAAGCGCCACGAAGAAGAACCACTCTTTTTCTAACTTGTTCAAACGTCGGGACAAGTCAGATACTCTGCCAAAGTCGCAGTCAATGCGATTAAGAGGCAAAGGGTCGATGGACATTTCTCCGCTGAATGCCACTAAACCTGCTGGCAGAATGGGGAAGTCTAGTTCTGTGCCCAATGGCCTGGCGTTGTCTTCACCTCCGAGGAACAGAACAATTACAGTCAACGGTGAGCAACTGGACGTATCCAAAATCCCTCCGTTACCGCCAATGCAATCAATAAATCCTGCAACCTCCAAAAGAGAAGAGTTCGATGCTGTCAGAAGGAAGCTGATTGGTAGTGCTTCCCTGAGCCCTAGATTTCGGAGTGCAAATAGGAGCCTTAACTATAAAGACTCTGCTCGTCGTCAAGGACTTTATAATGGCGGAGACGAAGATGATGATATTGGGAACGACGATGAGGAGGATGACGACTACGACGAAGATTTTGATGAAGATGAAGGTGGTGAGTTCGAGCCCGACCACTTATTAGTAGATAGTACGGGACTGAATGTCACAGACAATCGGCCTGCTTCAAAACACCACGATTTCCTGAATAACTCCTTAGGAAGGAAATTGAGCAAACATCTCCATCAAAAACCATCCATGCACTTACATAGCTCGACCCCAAATCATTCAGATTCTTCCAGAACTTCGTTGAATAAGGACAATGAGAATGGCGGAGAGGAAAGTACAAATTCTATAGATCAAACCAGCACAAATGGCGATCAAGACACTACAGAAAACCATAACAAGACAGCATCTGGCCAACATGGTATATTCTCCACTTTGATGAACACCCTGAACTTGAAATCATTCACGGATTTGGCAAACCACAATGATGAAGAGGAAGATGTCAACAACAATGACGATACAGTATCTTCTTCCGTAACATCTGAAACTAATACTGCTAAAAATGAACCATTGAGTGCGGTGAATTTTGTCCCCATCAAAAAGGCTCTTATTACCACGTTGGGACAAGGAAGTTTAACTCTGGACGCATTTCCTAAGAACCAGACTCAACTCCTGCATGATCAAAATCATCTGAGTATCCCCGACGGCTCTACACTCAATAACAGCCAAGGATTCCATCATCTAAAGAATTATAATAATGACGATTCAAATTCCTCCGACGCTAAGCAGCTGACCAATCTCAATTTCAGTGAGAAGTCTGACCAAAACCAGGAAAATACAAGAGTAGCTGCTTCTTCAAAAGAGCAAAGATCGAGACCATCGTTATCTCCACTGCCAAGAAAGCCTACCATAAGAAACTCATTGACCTCGATAATGTCATCTGATGAAGAGGAGCCATCCGCTCCTCAAATGAGCAATAGCTTGAGCTTCAAGAAGAAGTTGAAGTTACCTTTGGCGAGTAAAAGACAATCTCTGGACTCAGGTGGAAACACTTTAAGCAGGCTGAACTCCAATATTGGCAATATTGGCAGTGGTGAAGATTATCCAGATCAGGTTGAAGTAACTGGCAGAAAAAAAGAATTTCCTTTTGAAAAACTTGATTTGAAGCCACCGAGCGATAAAAGACAAGAAGCATTTCACACACTATTTCCAAGCTTACCGGCTAATGAGGTTTTCATTGAAGATTTTGCTTGTGCATATAGAAAAGAAATTTTAGTTCAGGGAAAACTTTACCTTAGTGAGCATCACATATCTTTCCATTCTAATATTATCGGGTTGGTGACACGTTTAACCATCCCTTTGAACGCCATATTGAAAATACAAAAGAAGAAAACCGTTGGTATTCCTAATGCAATTGAGTTCAGCAATCTACACAACAAGTACATTTTTGCTTCTTTCATGTCGAGAGACCCATCTTATGACTTAATTTACAAAGTTTGGAAGTCAAATATTAATAATGAAGGCATCGACACAATCGATCTCGATTTAGACGATGAGGTGGATTCTTTGGACACTGTTTCTGTAGGGTACTCGGATGATGAAGATGGCGAAGACTACTCCAAGACCCGCAGGAAAAGTGATGGAGCTGCTACGAATGGGAATGATGTCGATGGTGATACCTCGGATACAAGCATATCTGATGCAGAAGATATGGTGAAGGATGACGACGAACTGTCTAAAAATGGGGATATTACAGCACAGCCAGAAGAGGATAACATTTTTAACGGTTTATCTTTTGAAGGACCAAAATTGCATGCACAAACATCCGCTGGGTACTCTCCGGACTCTTCCGAAACTAAAATCATCGAGGAAAATGTTCCTGCTCCAATGGGATTGATTTATGAGCTCATGTTTGGAGCTGATCCTACATTTATGAAAAACTTACTTAAAGTGCAGAAAAATTTTAACATAGGAGAGATTCCGAAATTTGTCAACAATAAGCGGACATATCATTACACTAAACCTGTGAATGGAGGTCCTGTGGGCCCTAAACAAACAAAATGTATTGTGGAGGAAAGTATCGAACATAAAGACTTCAGCAAAAATTGTTTAATAGTACAATTGACTGAATCACCAGATGTTCCATCCGGAAATGCATTTAAAGTCAAGACCAAGATTTTTTTATCCTGGGGACCACAAAACGCAACAAATATCCTTATTGTTACCACGGTTGTATGGACAGGAAAGTCCTGGATTAAAAGCGCAATTGAAAGAGGTGCAATATCCGGGCAAAAAGAAGCACTGGGCATACTGGTTGCAGAACTAAAAAAGAAAATTAATTCTGGAGGAACAACTAATACCTCTCCAAGCAAAGTGAGAAAGAAGGATAGAAACAAAAAACAAAAGGAGGAGACACCACTTACAACCACCTCGGAGGTGGCCGAGGAGGCCACCACTGTGTCTGAACTTGAGCCAAAAACCTATACAGACTTAATACTAGAGCAAGTTGACCTCAAGTTATTTTTGATTATTTTATTGTTTGTGATCGTGATAACAGATAAGTTCAAATCAGATAGACACTTGAATGGATATGAATTGTATTCCAATAACAGGATGCTTATGAGTGAATCTAGCTTGTGGGAGTGGATTGAACAACGTGAGCTTATGGCGGATACACATCTGACTCCTGATGGGTTGAACACTTCCAACTACAAGAAAGGAAGACATAGAAACAGATTCAAGGAACCGCTGGAAAAGGCAAGTAAACAAAGAATGTCTCAGCAAGAGCTCAAGGACACAATCGATATGATGGAACTTCAGTTACGCAAACTTAAAGAGAGAGAGCATACCCAGAATAATTTGCTTTGATTGTAGTTCTTGCCTGCTCCTAATTGATACCTCCTAACCTTTAGTTCGTGTTTTAATTCCCCTTGCATTTCCCGAAAAAATATGTGCATCGTTTTTGCGCTCCGGAGATTCTTCTCCGTGTTTATTATTATTACTATTATTATTTAGATATTCTTATAGAAGCAATTCTTTTTGCAAAACGCTGAAGTCTCTAGCATATATTACTATTCACCTCACTTTCACAGAATAGCCTTGGACATACACACATGAGTATGAACGATAAGGATAGTTCTGAGGAGAAAAAATCCGGTGGTGAAATAAGTCCAGAGATCGACGTGGCAAAATCAAGGAGGGAAATATTCGTTGAAGCACGAGACAGCAAGCTAGAAGACAAAATAGAAAAATTGGAGCATGACCTCATACAGTTGAAAGAAGAACATTTGATGCTCTCGAATGAGTTGTCGAGGGGCAAAGGTCATGTTAAAGGTTTAATCGACGGCTCGTTTAATAAATGTCTACAAAAAGATTACGACAACGAAATGAAACGACATATCCGCCAATTGAAAAAGTACAACGAATTAAAAGATCTGGGGATGGGGATTATACAGCTTATTGCAGATCAAAAACAGTCCACACTCAGGGGTATCATGGATGAGATGGGAATTGAACCTGACGATAAATAGAGATAAATAGGCGTTTATAGCATTTGAAGTTCATCAACTGCTTATGTAATCACTTTGATATCAAGTGTGAAGTTTTTCGGATTTTTAAAGTTTTAAAAGTTTTAATTTGAAACTTGCTTCCTTTAGTATCTAAGCTTTTCCTGATTGAAGGCTGACGTTTAATTAATCAGGAGACTAGTTTTGAACTCCTTGCAAGTATGGGGAGACCAAACAGGGAGATTCTTAGTGGTGGTAAACGTTACAAAGATGCTAAAAAGTTCAAAAGCAGAGTCAGTGAGGTGGTTTTCGATAAAGAAAAGCGTAAGGACTACCTTACTGGGTTTCACAAGCGTAAGTTAGAGAGGAAAAAAAAGGCACAAGATTACTTGGAGGAACAGGCGAAAAAGGACAGACTTGAGGAGAGAGCCAGAATTCGTGAAGAAAGGAAGTTGCAAGTGCAAAAGAAATTGGCAGAGATGAAGGAAGCGATGGAGTTGAATCCATTTTTGGAAAAGGATCAGGAAGAAAACAGTAGTGACAACACCACCGATGAAGTCGATGAACCTCCAGCAGAAAAGAATGTAGGTTTTGAAGACGGAGATAAGGAATCAGATACTGGACATGATGAACGAAATGGCAAGGGTAATGATGACCAAGAAGATGATCGGGAGAGCAACAAAATGACCTCAGGAATATTGAAAAAACAGATATATGAGATTGATAATGAATCTGCTCTTGTTTCAGGAACATCTCAGGTTGTCATTGAAAGTCTGGATAACCCTAATACGTTCGATCTTGAAGCAGTTACGAAAAAAATGAATGTTGATCTATCAAAAGCAGATGATGTCTTGAGCAGTTCGATAACAAGAGCCAAGAAATACGCTAGGTTAATGGGAATGAGTGACTCGCCGGAGGAAAAAGAAAAGGTCTCGAAACCAAAAAAGAAGAAATTCAGGTACTTGAGCAAGACGGAGAGGAAGATGAAGAATATGAAGGAGAAGAATAAATCTTTCAAGAAAAGAAAGAAGGATTAGACTATATGTGATCTTTTCGACTATAACATCGTGTATAATAAATACTATAGAATCTCTAATTAATCGAAACTTTGCAGTTCGATGAAATCGCTGACAGAGCTCATCATTACATATTCTGTTTCAATCTTTAAAAAGACCCAAACCCATCTTCTGAATATCTCCAAGCATTCTAGAAGAAATGTACCCATCTCTGTTGTAAACAAAGTGGTGAAAAACTTTGATACAGTATTAGGCGAAGGAGATGTAGGATTAGCAAATATTAGGCCATAGACCCATATGAATCTCAATTGGAAATCTATGATGATGGCTAAAACATAGGCCTTCTTGCTGTATAACAACTTATTTCTCAATAACTTCACATTTGGTTTATCAGACAAAAACTTCAGGAAAAAGCCGAAATTCCAGTCGTTGGTTATATCCCAGTATAGGGAATAAGATGAGTTGATAAATGTAAAGAGGACCCAAAGACCACGAGATTTCAGGTATCCAGCCTTGAAAAGAATCATGGAAATAGTTGGTAAAAATGCTGTAGAGTACTTGATTGCATTGAGTAAATGTCGGATGTTCTGTCTTCCGCTTTGACTATATTCTTTTAAACACTGCTTAAATCTCAAAAAAGATGGGAAATTGGCAAGCAGTAGATCAATATTGTACATTTGTAAGTGAGTTTTAGAAAGTTCTTTGGAGAGATCAGTGCCAGATGGCAATGCTGACATTCCAAGAACCAATGCACACACATAGACCAAAAAGTCCACCAGCACTTTGTTATATGATGTGAATGTATCCGCGAGTAAAATATCATTGTTCCTCATGGAAATGTCGATATCACCTTTGATGACTCTCTTCATCGTTTGCAATAGTCGTTGTGACTCAAAGGATGACCTGTCGTGCAAGAGAATAAGAAATGTACTAATAATACCGAAGAGCGGCAGCCAATCGATGAGTGCAAACTCAAAGCCGTTGGAAGCAACAAAATAGTATATCAAATAGTTGCAGATATTAGACAATGTAACATTCACTAGACATATTCGACTTCTTTCAATAAGCCTAGACATAGTCAACTCCTGTGGGGAAACTTTGAGAACATTTAGGACGCCGATCTTGAACTTCCTGCAGGTTAGCAAGTTCAAATGCCACAGAAATAAACCTCCATTAATCAATATCACTACCCGGTAAGGTAGCGGGAGATAGAAATCAAATGCGGAAATGGTTGCAGCAGCTTCTTCAGGCATGTTTGCAGGTGCTGCAACACAAGTCTCTCTGTCCAACCATCGAAAATAGTCCGATTGTGCTCATTCTCCATAAATCCATCGTCATATAGCCGGAAAAGAAAACAACAGGTTCAAAATGAAAAAATCTGATGCTCTCCGCATAGTAAACCGATGACCGCATCACGTGACCAGTCTTTTAGGGAAATGGGGAAGCAGCGTGCTGGTTAAACCTACAGGCTCTGTTCTCTTCAGAAAGTATCCGAATAGGTTTAATCTTACAGTACCAGAGGTACTATTTCATGATTAGCATGGAAATACATTTGTTACATCACGAGAGATAAGGCAGAGTGAGGACGGGGTTAGAGGAAGCTCACCATAGGTAACTAGCAACTGGTTCTCCAGGGGCATAGATACCACAGGGCACGAAGAATATGAGATTTTAAAGAAGGTCTATGAGGGACAGAAAAGAAAGAGTTGGTAAAACATAGTATACGTATCAGAATTTTCAGTGTTTGGCTTGTCGAATCTGTCATGTAATATCCGTTTGGGGCGACAGTTGGTCATCACAGTATAGTAAGTTATATCAACCTAAAAAATCAAAAAAAAGAAAAAAAATTGAAACGGTGGTAACCGCCAGCAATTTTGGAGAATCTCCATTCCAGAAACCAGCATTCTTGCTGCTCTGCAGAATGGTAAAGTCCCTTGGCCAGCGGATATTCAATATGGCAATAATCCCCCAGCTGCGTTGGGTAGAAATCGA
This sequence comes from Pichia sp. NRRL Y-27259, assembly GCA_030563085.1. NCBI lineage: Eukaryota > Fungi > Ascomycota > Pichiomycetes > Pichiales > Pichiaceae > Pichia > Pichia sp. NRRL Y-27259. Next base: position 182,043 of record JAKUBB010000011.1, read on the forward strand.
GGAAAAATTGGGAGAGCCCTGCTTTTTATAACTAAGGGAAAAAAAATGCAAAAACTTCTATGGAAAAACGGAAAAGAGGGTTTCTTGCTATGGCACCGGGTAAGATGGGAAGCCGAAAAGGGAAATTCTACTTCGCCACTTGCATGAATCTGCCTTCGGAGTAAGATATGCCATGCAATGAAGGAAGGGGCAATAAAGCTGGTAGGAATGGCGGTGTTGAGATTCAGAGAAAAATCTGAATTTACCTACAAGGATTTGCTGGACTTGAATGACAGTAGAAAGGCGTACCAGAGCCCGTTGGCTGTTATTTGCCATATAGATCTCAACGCGTTTTTTGCACAATGTGAACAACTGAGACTGGGGTTATCTGAACAGGATCCTGTCGTTTGTGTGCAATGGAATACGTTGATCGCTGTTTCCTATGCTGCTCGTGATTATGGAATAACGAGGATGGATAGGCTTGAACAGGCGAAACAGAAGTGCCCAAACCTTATACCAGCCCACACTGCAGTTTTCAAAAAGGGCGAGCCCTTTTGGAAGTATGTTGACCACATGCCATCTCCAGCTAACCATAAGGTGTCACTAGATCCTTATCGTCGAGAGGGAAAAAAAGTTTTGAATATCTTTAGAAGTGAGTGTGACTTGGTTGAAAAGGCCAGTGTCGATGAGAGTTTCATGGATCTAGGAAGGCTAGTATTTAGGCGAATACTGACCTTGTTTCCGAATGTACTGGAAGGAATGACAAGCAAATCGGATACGTTGAAGCCCATCGACCAATTACCCGCGGGAATAGACTTTAAGGGGTATATCATAGCGAAAAAAGATGACACCGAAGATGAATCAGCGATAGCTGATGAAGACCACTCCTTCCTAGTTGAAGATTGGGACGACCTGGTAATTTTGGTGGGTTCGGTAATATGCTATGAATTGAGGAAAAAAGTTGAAGAACGACTTGGTTACAAAACTTCAGGTGGAGTGGGAAGAGTGAAGACGATTGCAAAGCTAGCCAGTGGGTTTAGAAAGCCAGATCAACAGACAATCATACGAAACGACTCGATTCCAAATTTCTTGAAATACTTCAAGTTGACTGATTTCTGGTCCATGGGTGGCAAAATGGGTAGCTATGTGAAGGAAACACTTGGTGAGGAGACGTCCATAAGTTCGATAAGGGACCAATATTCAACGCCTACCGATTTAGCTCAGGCTTTAGATAAAAATTATGAACTTGCATCCAAGATTTTCTTAATGATTCGAGGAAAATATTCCATTCCACTAGAAGAACGAGAGCTGCTGAAGTCTATGGCAGCAAATAAAAATTTTAGGCAGTCAATTTATAAGATTGCTGATCTAATTCCTTGGCTTAATGTATTTATCGGGGAATTGATTCTTCGAATTCAAGATTTGGATGACGAATATAACACCATTTCGAGACCAACGAAAATGACTTTATCCGTTTTAGGCAGCTCAGGGACTCGACACTCCAAGCAGTGCACGTTGAATCGATCTCCGAAGGATTACGAGCTACTCCGCCAGTTGTATTACACCACTTCGGTTGAACTTTTTCAAAACCTTGAAATTTTATGGAAAGAACAATCGCCTAACCACAAAATGTTTCCCATATATAACGCCAGTCTATCAGTATCAAATTTCTTGGATATGAATGGGGTGAATACTCTTGATGAGTTGATGCCCAATGTGAAAAGGCGAAAGCAAGACAATATAGAATCATCTCTCGAAATTAGAAATGATATCGCTTCTCCTGTAAAAAAAGACACATTAGATTATTTTTTGGCTACGAAGGACAAATCAGACATACTCCATATTGATGATGCTGCTGATGAACATAATACGCGTTCCTGTAACAGGTGCGATGAAGCTATTGGCTTATCCGAGTGGCAGACACATCAAGATTTTCATGTGGCATTGGATTTGGAGACCAAGATTAACCAAGACTTTGAAGAAACTTATGGTGAGCGTCTACTGAAGAGATCTGAGAGGAATAAAAATGACAAAAGTAAACCTAAAAAAGCTTCTACTTCAGCTACTGATAAAACACAAAGTAAATTACCCTTCTAAATAAGTAAATATGTACGTTATAAATCTAGAGCTTTTATCACTTTTTACTTCTTACAATAGAGTTCGTCTAAAAAGTTAGCTGTGAAGCTTCCTGGTCCTCTGCTGATCTTTCCGGCTGCATATCCGGCATTTTTATACAGAGTTACAGCTTTTACGGTAGCTTCATAGGCGTAATGGAACGAGGTAGAAGCGACATACGCTGCAATAACACCACCTAACGCGCATCCAGATCCCGTTATCTCTGCCATCAGTGGATTACCACCTTCCACGAGAGTGACCCTTGGCTCAGCTGTAGGTATGATACCGTCAACCACAATATCAGTTTTGCCTGTCATAACTATGACACATTTCTTATCCATAGCCAATTTTGAAATGATTGGAACTACTTTTTCGATATCGATTTCCATTACCGAATCAACACCTCTCATGTTACTTCCATCAACACCAGCTACAGTGCAAATTTCGGCCAAGTTACCTTTGATAACAGTAAATTGTCCCGCTGTCATGACTTCTTGCATGATTTCACGTCTTCCTTTTGTAGCACCACATGCAACTGGATCGTAAACAATTGGTTTCATCTGGGAGTTGTATGCTTTTACTGCTGCCTTGTAAACCTCAATGGAGGAAGAAGTAGGTGTTCCAGTATTTAATACTAGTCCAATTTTTGGAATTTTGGAAAATGACTTGAATTCATCGGTTAGTTCGGACATTATAGGAGAACCGCCAGCTGCTATACATATATTTGCAGAAAAGTATTTGGCAACTGAATTGGTTATGAAGTGAACCACAGCCGGTTCCTTCTTAATATCGATTACCGGGCTCTCAGCCACTGATTTCCCGTAACCGAGACGAACGCTTTTCAAGATTTCCTTTGTTTCTAAACCAGCATCGGATTGACCCATTATGCAAGAAACAACCGCAACACCATTAGTATTCAGTCCCTCATATGCACACGAAGACAAGGTCCATGCAATATTATACTTATTCAAACCGCCTATAATTACACTTTTCAATTCTGGTTTGTTCACGGAGATGACCTTAAGCAACTCCTTGACACCAGCTGGTCCCAATGGAGCCCGTTTCACTACTTTAGTGGACGTAGAGTACACAGTACCCATTCCGACGTAATCGATTAGTGCAGTAGAGTTAATAGCTTCCATCAATTCCTCTTCACATCTAGTGGAAACACCCAAAATTTTGTCATTTCCAATCATTTTTCTTACCAGGACTGGGTCCATGTCATCTTGGCCAACATGGACTCCTTCGGCATCTATCGCCATTGCAACATCAACTCTATCATTGATGATTAGTGGAACACCATATTTCTTGGTCAATGCATGAATCTTTCTTGCCCTATTAATAAATGCCCCAGTGTCCAATTCTTTCTCTCGTAGTTGAACGATGGTGGTTCCATTTTGCAACGATTTCTCAACTTGATCATAAATGGTCAATCCCTGAGGAACCAACTCATTGTTGGTAACTAAATACACCGAGTAATCTATGTTTGATTTGTTCCACATTTTGTACTCCTATAATCCACCCACAAAAGTGAATTTACTGTTTGTGAGTCATGCAAACAGTTGAGAGTAGCTGCTTGATGAATCCTCAGTTAAGTGGCCTCGGCTGAAAATTAAACAATCATTTCACGCATTACTTAAACGTGAATCTGAACCAACAATATACCAAATGGTTAAAGCCAAGGTAAAGATCCATAACTACAATTGTCTCACAATTTGCAATGAATCAATATAGAGTTGAGGAGATACATTTGTATGACCATGGGGAACTGGAATCAATTACCCCGTTCAAGGATCGTAAAATCCCCACTGTGATGACAATTGCCGGTTCTGACTCCTCCGGGGGAGCTGGTATAGAAGCGGACATTAAAACTATTACCACCCACAAATGCTACGCATTGACCAATATCGTCACACTAACTGCACAGAATACAAAAGGTGTTAGTGATGTTACAAAAATCCCAGGAAAAATGACTTCATCGATTTTGGAAGAGAATTTCTCAGATATTTATATCGATTCGATAAAGACAGGTATTTTGACAGAAGAGTCTATTCCCGTTATAAAGAATGCACTTGATAAGTATCATTTTCAAGGAAACCTGGTTGTCGATCCTGTTATGGTGAGTACATCAGGCTATGATTTTGTCAATAACAAGATTTTAAATATCCTAACTCGGTATCTTGCACCATATACTACAGTGATAACTCCTAACTTAATTGAAGCCAAGGCAATTATTAATACCTTGAGTGGTAGAATTCAATACAACGAGAATTGTTTGGAGGCCTTGGAAGATGTTTTCACAATTTGCAGCCAAATTCATGAACTAACAAATATAAAGAATGTTTTGGTTAAGGGTGGACATCAGCGGTGGAAAGATGATGCCAAACTATTGACAGATGTTCTCTACATCTCAGAGAAGAAGACATATTATGTGTTCTACTCGGAAATGCTGGCGTCATCAAGTACTCACGGTACTGGTTGTACTTTGGCCTCTGCGATTGCCTCCAATTTGGCTCATGGCTTGTCTTTGATCAATGCAGTTGCCAACAGTATTACCTATGTTCAAAAGGGGATCAAAACTGCTCCAAATATCGGTTCTGGACATGGTCCACTTAACCATTTACAGAATACTAGACAATATAATTATGAAGTTTTGGCGAATGATGATAAGTACGTTCTTCCATTCAAAGAAGGCCAAGCAGTGCAGTATATGTGTAATCATCCAGAGATAAGTCCGTTTTGGGAGAAATACACTCTGCATCCTTTTATGAGAAAAGTTGGTGACTTTTCACTCCCGTTAGAGAACTTCACGAAATTTGTTGAGCAAAATGTGATTTACCTATCCAACTATTCACATGTAATCATGTACATGGCTGCCAAAGATTCATGGAAGGAGGATTTGTGTGCAGTTGCAGATAAATTGAAAACTATGGCACAAGAGATTTCCAAGTACACAACGATACTGAAGAAGCTCGGCTATTCTGATAAGGAAATTGGAAATTTGAAAGCAAATAAGGAGTGCCAAGAATACGTTGACGCTCTGCTAGATGTTGCCAAAGATGCAGGTGATGTTTTTGACATTGCAGTTTCTTTGACCCCTTGCTTTTATGGGTATCTGGCAGCATGTGCTAATGTAGATCATACTCAGGAGGAAGATGATAGTTGTGGTGATGAAATGAAAAAAGAATTGTACGAAGATTGGTTAAAGGAAAATCAGTCGGAATGGTATTCTTCTGCCTGGATAATGGGGGAATCAGAATTGAACGCTAAGTTTAGGACTAACTGTTTGAGTGATGCCAAACTTACGAGGGCCATTCATCTTTTCAAGAAATTTACCATAATGGAGATCAACTTCTTGGATTCGTTTTTATGAGGAATGAAATCAATGATTTAGGATATCTATAGATATTTTTGTAGTAACAATAACTAAATACTAACTAATAATTAATATACAGGCATTCGATGAAGAGAAGCTCTTTGTTTTATCGTGTCATTAAGGGGAAAGGGGGAAAAAAAAGGAATCGTGTTTATGAGATGTGAATCTAAACGTTTGGTGAGTTATCCAAATCAACATGCTTCTCTTCCAATTTTTCTTTTCTGAAAGAGTTCATGAATGCCAAACCTGGAGTGTAGTTTGTGTACAATTCATCGACATCTTCCAAACTAAGGCCCTTAGTTTCTGGAACAAAGGCAAAGACAAAGAAGAAGGAGAATAGGACACAACCAAAGAACACATAACCGTAAGCGAAGTGAATAGCGTTAGTGATGAAAGGAGTGAAGAATGCAATCAAGAAACCCCAGATCCAATTGGCAGCAGAAGCAATGGCCATACCTTTGGATCTAATTCTCAATGGGTAGGTTTCAGAGACAACGACGAAAACACATGGACCCCAGGTGGTGGCAAAGAAGAAAATAAAGAAACATGCCAAGAAAATCATGGCATTACCGACTGGCTTTCTCGCTTCACCACCGTAACCGTCAACGTACAAGTCCTTGACACCGATGGAGGCGAAAATGACTAAACAGGTAAGCATACCGGCGGAACCGCCCATCAAGGTCTTTCTTCTACCAAAGTGGTCGACAACCCATAGGGCCAAGAAAGTGGAAGCAAAGTTGATGACACCCAAGACAATGGAGGTTTCGAAAGAATCTTCCAAACCGACAGACTTGAAAATGGTGGTACTATAGTAGAAGAAGTAGTTGTTACCGGTCAATTGTTGCAGAGATTGCAAAAAGATACCGACCACCAATCTGTAGAAGATCTTCGGCTTACCGGTGAAAAGCTCACCCCAGGAAGCGTTACCTGCACTTTGCTCAAGCTCGATAGCAGCAACCAAAATGTCCAGTTCACTCTTAACAAAGTTACTGTCGACCTCGATCCTGTTGACCTTAGCAATGGAGGCCTTAGCCTCTTCGATTTTGCCTACTTCAATCAAGTATCTTGGAGATTCAGGAGTGAAAACCATACCGACAATCATCAATAAAGCCCATGCGAAGGAGAGACCCAATGGGATTCTCCATTGTCTGGAATCGGTGTAGCCGTGGTAGGTACCGTAAGTGGTACAGTAGCCGAGGAAGATACCTAAGGTGACCATCAACTGGTACATGGAGACCAAGGACCCTCTGATAGCCTTTGGAGAGGTTTCTGAAATAAACATAGGAGCCAAGACGGAGACGGAACCAACAGCCAAACCGGAGATGATTCTACCAATAAAGTACTGGACCCAAGATTTGACGGAAGCGATTTGGATGATGATACCGACAATGTAGACCACCATGGTGATCATCAAACCTTTTTTTCTACCGTACATGTCGGCACTTTTACCTAAGGTGACACCACCGATGGCACAACCGATATTGAAGATGGCCACCATCAACCCGGTTCTGGCCTTGGACAAGTAGTATTCACCGTCGCCGCCAATTTGACCGAATCTGTGTATGAACTCAGGCAGGTTGACGAAACCAGAAATCGTACCGGTATCCCAGCCGAAAACAAAACCGCCAAAGGCGATCATGAGGCACAAGAAGGCTGGCATGACGTACTTGGACTTGGATCCGTCCGGCGCAACGCCGGCCTGTGTGGCAACGGCAGCGTCATAGTTGTGTTCGTCTGAAGACTCTTCTGGAGAGTTCAGGTGCTCAAAGTTGTTTGCTGGCTTTTCAGACAAAGAACTCGAAGACATCTTTGTAGTGTTGTGTGTGTGTATGTGTGTATGCGGAAAGATGTAACAGAGTGTCTAAACAGATAATGTTAGCAACTTTGTTCGAGAAAAGGAAGAAGAAGAAAGAGGAAGAGGGCGAAGCAAAGAGAAAACAGAAAGACTGGGGAAGGTGAACCATGCAACACGGGCAGGAATAGAAGAATGTGGAGCATACCAGGAAGGAAAAAAGTGGAAAAGTCAAAATATTTAAACGCTATCGTGTGGGAGGCCTGCTCTGTTCTGTTGCTGCGGCGCCTGCTGGCGAGTTTTTCCGTTCTGGGCGTGCCAGCGCCAGCGAAAAAAAAAAGAAAGGCAAAAAAGAAAAAGCAGAGACGTGCCGGCCTCGGCAGGAGCGAGACTGCTCGGAGGTGAGGGCCCAATAGCGGGTGCGCAGGCGGGCGATTTCCGCCTGTCGGCCTCCTTTGTTCTCCCGCGAGCAAGGATAATCCGGAATCAGCTGTTACGGCTGGTCGCAGTTGGAGTTGTTCCGTCACGAGAGCGCTGACGCTGACGCTGGCCATGACCTGGGGGTCTTAGGTTTGCGCCTCTCGTGGTGTCGTGGTGGTGTGTTTCGGGCTGGAGAGGAGGGAGAGGGTAGGGGAAAGGTTTATGGGTGGGTGCGTTTTTTTCCGGGGAACCAGGTGGTGTCCGAGATGACAGGGAGCGGACGGGCAACCACTCGTGTAGCCTACGGGGCCATATATGCCGGATTAACTGAATGTGTAACGCCCGTCTTTATCCCGCATGGCAGGGAAAGGCAAGGCAGTACAGATATGGGCCAAGGCGCCGCAGGCCTACGTCAGCACAGCAGCACACAGTCACAACTCCCGGACACTGCGTGCCCCGCACCGCTGCGGGACTACGTCGATGGCTGTGCCTCACACGTCATCGCCCCAGAACGTGGAGAGGCTTGGAGAGGCGTGGGGAGCGTGCGGGGCGACCAGCGCGGGGAGACTGGCGCGGGTGCGGGGCGGCATTGTACCGTGCTGCGGTGCAGGGGTGGGGTTTTCCCCGGGCTGCAGGGCAACGCTGGGGGAGGCGGGGGCAAGGGAGACGACGTGGGCAGGGGGAGGATCTCCCGTCCGCCAACAACGTCCGTTGTGCGGGGCTCTGGGTTTTTCCGGACGAGATAGACGATAGCCTGAACGGATCTTTACTGCCGCCGTTGGGGCGGGTTGTCCGACACAGGGTGCAGTTCGGACGAACCCTGTCCTGGTGCGGTGCTGGCGGGTGTTGGCTCTGATGGCTCTGCTGGCGAGCCAGTACGGCAATCGCTGTTGTTCACCACCCCCCCTTTTCCTAGCGACGCTGGCAGACGCGTCCGCGGGGAACGGAAATAAACATGAGCGCATGGCTTGCGCAGCAAGTTTAGTACGGCACGTACAGAGGTACGTAAGGGATGTATTGATATACTATAAACATGAAAATAAAACGAGTCGGCTCGGTGTGTATATATATACATAGTACAGCAACGCGCCTCGGCATCATCTATCAATGCAATGCGCACCCTGAACCTACTCTTCGTAGACTCTGGTGATCATACCAGTACCGACAGTCTTACCGGACTCTCTCAAGTTGAATCTCTGGCCAACCTCTAAGACAACTGGGTACAACAACTCGACAACCATCTCGATGTTGTCTCCTGGTGCAACCTGCTTGGAGTGGTCCTCCTCGGTGTCTGGGAACTTCAACGTGACGTTCACGTTGGTGGTTCTGATGTACATCTGTGGTCTGTAGTTCTCAGAGAATGGAGTGTGTCTGCCACCTTCTTCCTTGGTCAAAATGTACAAGGAGGCCAAGAACTTCTTGTATGCCTTGACGGAACCTGGCTTGGCCAAAATTTGACCTCTCTTGACTTGTTCTCTCTTGACACCTCTCAACAAGATACCTGGAGTGTCACCAGCTTGTGCTTGGTCCAATTCCTTGTGGTACATTTCGATACCTGTGACAGTGGTCTTGACAGCACCGTCCTTTCCACCAACAATCTCGATTTCCTCACCCTTCTTCAAGGTACCTCTTTCGACAGTACCAGAAACAACGGTACCTCTACCAGAGATGGAGAAAACTTCGTCGATTGGGAGCAAGAATGGCTTTTCCAAGTCTCTTTGAGGAGTAGGAATCCACGTGTCAACAGAGTCCATCAACTTCATGATAGAGTCCTTACCGATTTCTGGCTTCTTGTCCTCCAATGCCATCAAGGCAGAACCCATGATGACTGGGGTGTTGTCACCATCAAAACCGTATTCAGAAAGCAATTCTCTCATTTCCATTTCAACCAATTCCAACATTTCCGGATCGTCAATAGTGTCACACTTGTTGACAAAGACAACCAAGTGTTGGACACCAACTTGTCTGGCCAATAACAAATGTTCCTTGGTTTGAGGCATTTGACCATCAGTAGCAGCAACAACAATAATAGCACCATCCATCTGAGCAGCACCAGTAATCATGTTCTTGATATAATCTTGATGTCCTGGACAGTCAACGTGGGAGTAATGTCTCTTATCAGTCTCGTACTCAACGTGAGCAGTGGAGATCGTGATACCTCTTGCTCTCTCCTCTGGTGCCTTATCAATGGAAGAGTAGTCCAAGAAATCAGCACCACCAGCTTCAGATAAAACCTTGGTAATGGCAGCAGTCAAGGTAGTTTTACCATGATCGACGTGACCAATGGTACCAATGTTAACATGTGGCTTGGATCTGTCGAAAGATGCAAATCTGACTGCAGCTCTTGATGCAAATCTTGGAACATTAGCAACTGCAGGAAAAAATGGGGATATAAACAAAGGCGTTAGTATTATATTTCTTTCATCTTTCCATCTTCCATTCTTTCCCCTGCTGCTTCATCGAAGGTTGGAAACGGAATGATACTAGACTGAAACTTACCAGAAGCTCTGTTGAATGTTCTCAAGGCAGTAGCGAGAAAACGAGATGCCATTTTGTGTTCGATACAGAAAGACGACCCAAAAAAGATAGTCTAGAAACCGAAGGATCAAATCCTCAACTCGCCTACAATCATGTAACGAATGTCGTTCCAAAACCCCGAAAACACAAAGTGAAAAAAGCACCAAATTCCAACCACACTCGCCATCCACATTCAACGATTCTGTGAAATTAAGTTCCGCAAATGGTCCTGTACACGGTACATTACTTCTGTGCATGAAAGAGATGGTGTACGGGTGAATAAATATACAGCTTTTGACATCGATCGACTTTAGTTTATACACTATCAATTGATTTTAACTAGATTCGGCTATATACCTTAAATACTATCTTTATCAATAAATGTTCCCCCCTTTTCCGTATTACTGATCTACAAACGGGTCAGCGTTGGGCACAGAATCTCCTATTTCCTTCTCTTCGCCCTTTTGGCTTGCCTGTGAAACACTAGAATCGGAAGAAGACACCGAACTTTTCGCTTCGTACAAGTCTGAAAAGTCATTTCTCGTTAAGATGTCAATCTGCTCCTTTAGCTTCCTATTATCTTTATCAATGAAACTTTGTAAGGTGTAATTCAACGGAGAAAACTCTCCAGTGTAGAAGATGGATTCTCTCACGTAAACCAGAACCATCCCCTCACCAAAATCATATTCAGTGTATTTTTTTGTTAGACTCCGAATATCATCAAAGGAAAGCTTAGATGTTGTGTAGCTCTTGCACGTTTCGAAAGAAACACTAATTCCCAGCCACTCGCTACTTTTCTTTTCACGATAGTAAAATTGAACAGGATTCAATATAACACCAGTGAGAATCCATGGCTCGAATGTCGCCTTTGCGTTCGAATCTAATAGCTTGTCAATATTATACTTACTGGCCTGTAAAATGGCAGTTCTTTCATTCAACATCTTAATTTCTTCGGTAGAACGTTTCAGCACATCTCCTACGTGAGACAGTATCATCTCTATGCTTTGACCAGCGGCAGCATATTTATCCTTTTCCGAGCAAAAATTCAGGTTACCCTTCTCACTTTCAAGGCCTTGCTCTTCGAGTTCGGTTTCTTCCTCACCAAACTTGACTGATTCCGACTTTAGATGTTTAGACGATTCTGCTAACAGCTTATGCACGCTCTTACCATTGAAAGCTCTTAATTGAAAAGTCTCTTGATTCAAGTCCCTCTGTCTCAATTTGATACTTTGAAGTTCATCGTCAACTTTAAGAAGGATGTCTCTATGTTCAAAAGAGTATATCTGAGGATAAAATTTTTCTTCGACCTTGAACCCTCCAGCCAAATTAGTCATGCCTGGCTCAAACACGATGGTCAAAACGTCTGGAAGTGTATGCAAGAAAATATGATCAGAAAAGCTATCGTTGTCATCTTGAAAAAATTGTCTGTGAATTGTCTGATACAAATCAGGACATATATCATCATTCGTTATGGGTATATTGTAATATTCGTCTTCTCCTGAACTTTCATCCGTGTTATATCCTCCTACTACCTTGAACATATCTTCAAGGGGCTTCCTTGAAGACGGATCAATGGATGACACAGAAGTCAAAATATTACTCATGATGAAGTTTTGGAAATCCGATACAGATTCAATTTCTTCACTAACCAACTTATTTGCACAATTGATTAAATTGAATAAAGATGCAAATGATCTCTTAGAATTGCCATTCAAAAAGGCGATCAAACGTTGCACTTCTTGAAGTAACAACGGATTTTCTGAGCATTTTTCCCTGTTCCACCAATTCGGTTTGTACCCAAGTAGTAAAAACTCATGTTTCAATATGAGATTACTGAACTTTGGAATTTGTGATAGCACCATTAAGAAAGAGGCCAAATATGACTCAAACAAGTCTGATCTTAAAGGCAATAACACACCAAAATCATTTTGTTTTCTCACCATTTTGGATATATCGGTATAAAAATCAACTTTATTTGACATGTAGCCATCAGTTGGAATCTGTTCAGCATCATCAGTAGGCGCAATATCGGTATTGTACTGATTCAATGAAGAGGATAGTTTTTCTCTTATTTCTGTGTCAAGGAAGATATTTGTTTTCGGTCTTGCCATCAGGTTATTTGGGAACTCTTTAAAACCATCATTCAGAGAAGTATAAGAAGGAGGTGCATAATCCGGAGAAAGTGGCTGCGTTGGGTGACGTGGAGGCGGCGGAGGCGGTGGCGGAACCTTCGTAGAGTGTGCTGGGTGTGCAACGTTGGTAAATTCGTGGAGATCAGCAAGGTTTGCTGAGGATTTATCGTCGGAGTTACTCGTCATGCTGATGTCCTCATCTGACGCCATTTTGTTTGCTGCTGTGGTTCTGCTCCAATGACATCCCGAAGAGACTGTAAAGAAGGCTTGAGCAGAGTAGTTGCGCTAGAGCGTAAATGCGCATGTCTATCTTCTTTGGCAGTCGAGTCTCAAGTGTTAGCGCCCGGCATGACTCTCATAGTCTCTCTTTCTTTCTCACTATTCATTAAGTAGGTATAAAAAAAAGCTTCACTTTGGGCGGGCCACTACCCTGACGTCCTCTATAGGTAGTAATTATGCTATGCAACGCTTTATACTTACATGTATACATAACTATTTAGAAAAGTAACTGTTCTTTGCAGGTTTTGTTTCCGATTTTCGATGATTCCTGACTCATCTGAAGGTAATATATTACCATGATTAGAATACGTCTGGTAGTCTTTCTATAACGTAGGAATGTCCTCCGACACTCATCACTGGAATACCAGGGACCTTTCTTATTCTCCTTTTCAAATCTGCATCATTTGTAGCCACAATGTAACACTTATTCTGAATAACCCTACTGACTATACAGTCATCAGCATATGTACCTTTGTGCGAGCACTTAAGCCGCTGAATTCTCGGATCCTTAGCCAAAGTAAGCGCTATCCTATACCTGTGACCTAGTTTTTCTAATTCGGCTAAAACACAATCCGTTACCATTGGTATACATTTGGCAAGTAAGCAATCCATCATTCCTCTCACAATGTCTATTTTCTTCTGAATACTGAAATTGAAAAAATTTGTATCAATTATAATTTGATATGGAGGTTTAATAGACTGGTTAAATTGGAAAAACAACGCAGAGGATACTTGTGGTACCGATTTAACCAATTCTTTGTCTTCCTCGGGTTCTTTTGCCTTATCTTGATTTTTCTTGATTCTCTGGTCATCTGCCTTGACCATCCTCTTGACAGAAAACTTTCTCGTCTTTTTGGCTTTACCCATATTGTCTATTATGTACTGGTACTATTTGCTACTTTGTAATGATAGAACAATCAACCTATTTCCTTCAAAGACTCTTTTCTTATTTGCTCCAGACACGGTGAAAAATGTCTGAAAAGATGTGAAAAAAAAAAAGATGAAATAAAATATTTTTTTATTTAAAAAGGTAACTGCGCCACGAAGTTTGAGCCAGATGTGGCGCATTAAGTGAACGACGGAGTTGGCTCAAAAGGGAAATAGATCAGATTCCCTGCATGAGTTTCCCCTTGCACAAAGCAAGAGCAGAACTGAATAGGTGGACAACTTGTGTATGAAGTAGATAAAGAAAACAAGGCATTCTAAGCATCAGCATTGATTCATAAAGCTATGGTAGAAAAAGGTAGAGGTTTCGAGAAAATAGCACGTGCAGACTTCAAGGATTCACGATTCGATGCAGAGCCACTTGTTGAGCATGGTAACGAGCCAACGCATTTTCTAATCAGTGATGGAGATGGAAGAAAATTCAAGGAGTACACTGACGAGATTCGAGCACGAAGTTCCCCATCCAACCGGGTATTCACCATATACAAAGATCCTTCAGACACAAAAGCGGAGAGAAAAAACCTCTATGGCTTGGTTCACGACCAAGCACACGGCAGTAAAGTTGAATTGCAACATTCCAAGTTACCGAAAAAATCAAACAAGTATTGTGGTCTTCGAATAATCAGTGACACTGTTCTCACAAAAAGAAATTTTTCCAGTGACAACGAGATGATTCCAACAAAACGGGCAGAACTCAGTGAGGCTTCAGACCTTCCTGAAAATATGGAACGAGCTAGGAGTCTTAATCGAAGTACCTCCAAACAATATTTTGCACCCGAGACAACTTTTGAAAGAGTCAGAGCACCATTGCAGAGAAAACCGCTTGCTCTGATTTCTCCCCTTGCAGGACACGATGAGAGCGGCAACGTCTACAATTATGAGGGGACAAAACTTCCTGGTGACAGTGGAAAACAAAAAAATGACTATAGTGATAATGAGCTTGACAACTCAAGCGATAAAGAAAACATATATCCAAGTATTGAACTCGAAAAACCTTTGGTTGACAGCGATGACAGTCTCGAGTCTCAAAAATACGGCGATTCCAGCTCGAAATACGGGGCAATTTATCTTTTTACTCCACAGTACTACTGGAACCTAACATTCACACGGAAACAGACAGGAACCACTGTTTCTTTGGAAGATTTCCATCTGTTGCTTTACGACTACGAAAGGTTATGGGACCGCTACGTTGATGATTTCGCAAAAGACAGAGTCACGTGACCAAGACGTGTTGGGGGTAAATGATGTTCGCACTTTTTTTTCACTGCTCTACAATGATCCGTCACATAGATAGCTTTCGTTCACGCATGTTGTTACTACTAAACACGCTTAGCTTGTATTTCTGAAATTGTTTCTAGTTTATATTCTTTCTGCAAAAACGTGTATCAACCAGTTATAATCCAATTTTTTAGCTCCCCTCCTCTCTCCAATGACTTCGTATACTGAGCATCTAGATGCCTTTGTTGCGAAGCTGGAGGATAAATCATTGGATTATCAGTCAAAGCATTCATTGTTTTCAGAACTATGTGATACACTTGAAACATATCATGGAGTTAACGAATATGAATGTTTTTTAGAAAAATTATTGGATGTGTTTTTTGATCATTTGAAAACTGTACCTGTTTCCTTTGTTGCAAACTCTCCTGAGCAAAAACTCAGATTCTTAATTTTGGATATAATTCATAGGTTACCTGTCAATGAAGCCTTTCAACCCTATGCAATGACAGTCTCAGATAACTTAATGGCCATTCTCAAAGAGGATAACGAGGAAAATGGGCTACAATGTATGAAAATTATCACTTCGTTACACAAATCTTACAAAAACTTTCTGTCATCTAAAGTCGATGAATACATGGAATTTTTGAAATCAGTTTATGTCAACTTGTCAGATTTGGTTGACGAACAATTCGGCAAAACAGAACTAAGTTCTCAACAATCCACTGACATTAGAACGGAAAAACAAATTAACTCCAATGCTGAATCAGGAGTTGACGCTAAATCTGAAACCAAGATTGCTGAAACTCGAAAAGAGAATGAAGTTGAAGGTGAAAAGGAAATCAAAAACGAAGACGAAAACGAAAACGAAAACGAAAACAAAAACAAAAATGAACAGAAAGAAGGCAATGGAAACACATCTGGAAGCAAGGGCGATTCAGATGTTAAAATGGAAGATGATGTATCAAACCTAGCAGCTAATGGTTCCCCCAAAGAAGAGACAGCTTTAACATCAGAAAATTCAAATATTGAGTTTGAGAAATCTTCCCTTTCTTCTCCTTCCGACTTTGCGCCCACTGATGATGTCAGTGCAACACATACACTATTTAAAGCTACGCACTCCTTTAAAATGGCTTCTGAATGTCCAATTACCCTTGTTTCATTATATAGCACATATAAGCCGTTACTGGATTCAACAGTGGGCACTATTCTACCACTAGTCATCAATGTGCTAAAACTACAAGCTCCAGCCCAAAGAGAAGAGCATGAGCGGGCCAGTGCTGAACATAGAAATGTTGTCAAAATTGCACCTTCCCTTCATAACAACCCAGTCTATAATGATTTCAACTTTGCTCAAGTCAAGGCCTCGTCTTTCATGGCGTATGTTTTCATTAGAAAAAACAACTCGTCAAACATTGAGGCATATCAACAAGAAATTCCTGTATTAATAATTAGACTTTTACAAGACTGCCCTAGAGAATTATCTGCAGCCAGGAGAGAATTGCTCCACGCCACTAGACACGTATTATCTACCAATTTTAGAACTCTTTTTCTCCCAAAGATCGACTTACTATTTGATGATAACGTTTTGATTGGTGATGGTTTAACGGCACACGAGACACTCAGACCATTAGCATACTCTATTGTTGCAGACTTTATCCATGTGAATGGTTCTCTAACTACCGAACAAATATGGAAAAGTGTCAAAACGTATAGCGGTTATTTGCAGGATGATACCTTGGCCCAAACAGTGCATATAATGAGTGCAAAACTACTTTTGAATCTAATGGATAGGATATTAAAGCTTGAAAATAAAGCTGACTCACGGCAAATAATTTTGCTCATAATAGATACATTTGGGAAAAGGTTTGAATCCTTAAACTGCCAGTACGATAATATAATGAAACAACACGAAGACTTTAAAAACAACAGGAAGGAAAGAGCTCTAAAATTGAAACAGTTAGAAACCTATGGAAAAGATTTAACTGGTAGATCGTTGGACGAAAACTATCACATCAGAAATCTTTCAGAAAAGCTACATCTTGATGATAAAGCTTCAGAGAGCAAAATGGATGTTGATGATGAAAAGGATCTCGTTACAAACTTATCGTTTGCAGAAATTGAAAGGAAGTTACCGATTCAAATATTCCAGCCTCCAACTCAAGATCCACTGGATGGTGCGAGATACCTATTTAGAACTCTAATGACTTTTTTGAAGTCTATTTGCTATGGGTTCAAAAGCTGTAATTTAGCTGCTCCTAAGGACTATTCCCCTCAATTATGGGAGGAAAGTGCTAGAATAATAACAATTGAAGAGTTGAACATCTTTAAACGGTTGTTCAAAGAATCAATCGGAGGACTGAAGTTTTTTCAGAGCTCCAAAATTACGACAATTAGCTCTGCACTTAAACAGACATTTGATATTACTGGTCCAAACCTTCCTATTACATCCTCAAAAGAGGAAAAAGACTTAATGGAAATTCTGGCAACAATATTCATATATCTAGAGCCTGCAGCTTTCAATGAGATTGTGCAATCAGAGCTGCCGAACCTTTTTGAGGCGACACTTAATAATCCCGCTCTACTTCACATACCTCAGTTCTTTCTTGCCAGTGAGATAACAACTTCAAATTTCTCAAGTCTTTTGATTGTATTTGTGATTTCGAAATTGAACGAACTCGGAGATATGGACATAGTCAAATCTAACATCTTGATAAGGCTCTTCAAATTGTGTTTTATGTCTGTCAACTTGTTCCCTACTGCTAACGAAAATGTGATTCTGCCTCACCTTAATAAATTAATTCTCGATTGTCTGAATTACTCGATGAAAACAAAAGAGCCAATTGTATACTTTTACTTGATTCGAACATTATTTAGAAGCATTGGTGGTGGAAGGTTTGAGTCATTATACAAGGAAATCTTGCCGTTGTTACAAGTACTACTAGAATCCCTGAATAGGTTGGTCCAAACGGCTCGCCGTCCACATGAAAGGGATATTTACGTTGAACTATGCTTGACAGTCCCAGTTAGGTTAAGTGTTCTGGTACCATATTTGAGTTACTTGATGAAACCTTTAGTTTATGCCTTGAATGGATCCCAAGATTTGATCAGCCAAGGTCTTAGAACTTTAGAATTGTGCGTGGATAATCTAACAGCTGAATATTTTGATCCTATAATTGAACCTGTCATTGAAGATGTTATGAAAGCATTATGGAAGCACTTGAAACCACTTCCTTACTATCATCAGCACTCCCACACGACGCTTAGAATCCTCGGTAAGCTAGGTGGAAGGAATAGAAATTTCATGAACTTACACGATGACCTCTCAGGTGAAACGGTAACAGATCAAAAGTTGGATGGTATGTTCAAAATTGAGGGAATCTCAAACGATGTTCCTGTCTCCCTCACAGCCGCGGTGAACACGGCTTTGAATACATTAGAAAGTGTCCGCTATAAACTTCATTATAGAGTTAGCGCATACAAATATCTGTCTACCATTTTGAAACTACTAATAAATTCAGATGATATTCCTGATAATTACGAGCTTCGTGTTCAGCAGGTTGTGAATTTTATTCTTCAGGAAGGAAAAGAGCCTATTGACCACAGTATTATCCATTTGGAAGCTGATGATACTAAAGATCAAGTCAAATTCGACAGACAAGAAGAACTACTTATAAGGTTACTGAAATCATTGTTCTTCTCTGTATCACTAGATGAAGTAAAGGATGAGTCTTACGTTTTGATTGAGGGAATTTGTCAGCATTATGTTTTGTTGAGTTTGAGTAAAGCGATGATTGATCATCATAAGATTTCAAGAGGTTTCTCAATTGCTAATACTGAAGGAAAGCGTTTTTTGAACACTAATACAATATACGAAGTTATTTCTTACTCATTGAGTCATTATGTCAGTTCTGTTAGAGACGTTGGCAAATTTGCAATCAAAACCATTTTTGACACCTGTGTTACTTTATTTGGCTCTATTAATGGAGCTTTGAAATTCATGCCTATCAGAAGAATGTGTTCTACCTTCATTCATTGTTGCTTTGAGGATGCTTATTATGATAAGCTCGGTGGTTGTTTGGGAATACAAATTATGATTGAGGATCTCAATATTCCATATGAATACTTTGGCGTCAGGCAGCTTGAAATTTCCAGAGCAATGTTTTTTGTCCTAAGAGATACTCCTGATGATGTTCCGTCCGAAGTTTGTGCAATTGCCAAAAGTATCATTCTGAAGATTCTTAGAAACTGTAATAAGGAAGTGTCGAAAGAAGCAGTTTTTCAACAAGCATTTCAGTCTATTGTTAGTCAGATTGTCTTTGACCTAAGCAATTCTAGTATAAGAGTTAGGGAAACAGCTAAGGAAGCTCTCAAAATCTTATCAGAAGTCACATTAGTTCCAATATCCACTATGATTTCCCCTAGCAAAGGTATTCTTTTGGCACCAATATTTGGTAAGCCATTAAGAGCACTACCATTCCACATGCAGATTGGAAACATTGATGCCATAACATTTTGTCTAGGTTTGGATGACACATTTTTGGAGTTCAACGATGAGCTTAATAGACTGCTATCTGAAGCTTTGGCATTAGTTGATGCCGATGACGAATCTTTGATAAATATTAACAATATTTCAGAGCACAGCACTGCTGAACAGCTAATCAACTTGAGAATCGTATGTATCGAACTCCTTTCATTGGCTTTAACCAAAAAAGAATTTTCAAATAGTCAGGTGAGAATAAGAATACTCAGTGTTTTCTTCAAAACTCTTTGTTCAAAAAGTTCAAGGATAATCAATGCTGCTCACTCAGGTTTAAAGAAGGTCCTTTCTCAAAATTCGAAACTTCCAAAAGAATTGCTACAAAGTGGTTTACGTCCGATGTTGATGAACTTGTCAGATTACAAAAAGCTAACAGTTTCTGGTCTAGAGGCTTTGTCAAGATTACTTGAGTTATTAATATCTTACTTTAAAGTTGAAATTGGAAGAAAATTGCTAGATCATCTTATGGCCTGGGCTCAGCCTGGAGTTTTGCAGCATATTTCATTGCAAGAGCTTGATAGCAACATGACAGTTCAAATAATCGTTGCAATATTCAAAATATTTCACCTTCTTCCACCTCAAGCATATACCTTTTTGAAAGAGTTAATGGAAACATTACTATTTCTTGAAACAAATCTTCGTCGTCATTATAGTTCACCATTCAGAGCTCCCATTGGAAGTTTTTTGAATCGATTTGCGGAACATTCCATTGCATTTATGAAGGAGCATTTCACTTCAAAAAACTATGGCTCAAGATTTGCTTATTTTATTGGAAGTAAGGAATGTTCAGACTTGAGAAACGAGTTTAAAAAGAATAACATGGCATTTATGGATCTACTAACCAGTGAAGCGAATCATGATATAAAATGTGTGATGTTGGTGAATATGATAGATTCCGTTGAATCCCTCTCGGAAAGAGATACCGAATGGTTTACCTCTGCGGGTAGTCTCTTAAAGCAATTGGCTAGCATAACAATTGACTGTTTGGGCTACGAAAAAACATCTTCAATATCCTCCCCTATTCACTTTCAGCTTGACCAATCAACAGAAAAACTTCAAAGATTATATGTGAAGTATTTAAGATTGAACAAAAATGACACGAGTAGCGTCATAAATCTCATTGATTACCTATGTTTAAATGCCATTCCTTTCCATGCGGACTTTAGTGATTTTATTCTGAATGACATTATCAAATCAAACAACGTCAAAGCAAGTTTACGATATCTAAACGATATTACAGAAATTATAACCGATCCAGAATATCAGCTTGTAACCAAGATTTACTTGCTCAAACATGTAGTAATTCCATTATGCTACTACGATGCAAGGAAAAATGGGAATTACGAGTTGGTCAAAAATAACGGCAACTCTGCACCCTGGCTTACTTCTTTTGGTGAAAAGATTTGGAGATCCGGAAAGGATAGCCCGAAGGTAGAGTCATGCATTGTCGATAAATACAGAGTGGAGTTGCTACAATTGACTTCATTATTGGTCACATATTACCCTGATGCTGTCGTTGACTGGAAAAAAGATATTATCAAGTTTAACTGGAATTTTATTAGTCTAGAAGATAGTATATCTAAACAGGCTGCATATATCTCAACTGTTTACTTTATCAGAGCATTTGATACTCCTGCTAAAATTGTTATCCAAGTTTTTGTTGCTCTTTTGAAGGCCAATCAAAATGATGTCAAGTTCATGGTTAGGCAATCTCTTGACTTAATAGCACCTTACTTGAATGAAAAGCTAGGCCCTGGTAGAGAGTGGCTAAACTGGACAAGAAGAATTCTCTCTGAAGATGGTTTTGTTGTTACCCAAGTCTCAAACATTTATCAGTTTATTGTGAACCACACAGATTTGTTTTATGCTGCAAGAGACCAGTTTATACCTAACATTATAACAGCAATGGGAAAATTGACAGTAATCAACAATTCTGCTACCGAGAACCAAATTTTAGCTATAGACTTGGCGGAACTAATTCTGCATTGGGAGGCAAAGGCCAAGAAGTCTATCGAGGAAGAAGATGCATCTATTGATTCTTCAGCCCAAAATGATGAAATGGAAGTTGACAAGAAAGACACTGTTGACGAAAACACTATGGAAATTGATCAACAAAATCAGAAAGATGAAGATACAAATAACAATAAAGCGGAAGCAAAGTCTGCAGCAGTCTTGCAGCGTATATACTCAGTTCCTCTCGGTCAACGGGATACTTGTATTACGTTTTTGATTCGTTATGTGTGCATATGTCCACAAAGAGCGTCAGAGAATGAACTTGGTCGTCGTGCATTGAACATACTCCACATTTTACTGTCTCCTGGATTTTGGCCTGATGTTTCTGTTAAGCTTACCTTCTTCGAGAAATTTTTGGTCAACACTGATTCCAACGTGAGCAATATGCTTGTTTACTGCTTGAATGCTTTAGAAGTGCTAAACATTGCGCTAGAGTGGAAAACTTCAGAATGGATTATTTCCAACTTATCTCAACTTC
The DNA here is from genome assembly GCA_030563085.1 of Pichia sp. NRRL Y-27259. Lineage (NCBI taxonomy): Eukaryota > Fungi > Ascomycota > Pichiomycetes > Pichiales > Pichiaceae > Pichia > Pichia sp. NRRL Y-27259. The sequence continues at coordinate 203,844 of JAKUBB010000011.1, forward strand.
AAACTTTATTAGAAAAGTGCATCAAGTCTAACAATCACGATATACAAGAAGCTTTACAAAGTGTCCTTTTATTAATATTGCAGGCCGTCCAAGTAGAATCATCTTTGGAAGAAGATGTACAGGATAGTGAAGGTCTCAATTTCATGAAATTCTTGGTATCAGTGGTGGCTGAAGATCTAGGAATCATGAATTCTGTTGCCGCTGGCGTAACTTTAATATCTACAATATCTCAATTCAAGCCACAATTGCTCGATCCTCAGGTTCCACTGATCATCAGGACCTTGGGAAAATTGGTAAAGGATCATGTAACACTTGCTAGTCAAGGAAAGCATCAATCGGCTGTCGACAATGGCAATTCTGGTGAGCATGAATCAAAGATGACCACAAAACTAGTTGAGAAATTGCTAGCTTTTGGAGCTACTCAGATATCATCCCTCGGTGACCAAAGAAGAATTTACCTCTCTTTATTGGTGCAGCTTATTGACAAGTCAATTGATAAAGCTTTGCTGACAACTATTGCAAACATTGTCAGAGAATGGCTGTTTTCAACTGCAAGTGTAGTCCCCACCGCTAAAGAAAAAGCTGGAATACTCTCTAAAATGATGACATATGAACTAAAAGGTGATTCTGAACTTACAAAAACTTACTACCAGATTATCATGGATATTTTTAAAGATGAAAGTCTGAATTACAGCGAGCTTACATTCAGATTGGAACACCCTTTCCTAGTCGGCACCAAAATTTCAGATGTTGGAATACGTCAAGAATTGATGTCTATTCTCAATAATTCGTTGGAAAAAGATATTAGAAGTAGGTTATTTTACATCATCCGTGAACAGAACTGGGAATATCTATCTGAGTACCCCTGGTTGAACCAAGCATCACAAATTCTTTACGGTGCTTTTGATCTTGACTACCCTTTAAAATTGTCTCCTACAGAAAATAGACTTGCAGGCCTTGATGAGATCGAGGTAGTGCTACCTGACAATAAGGTTGAAGCAGCATCTGATAATATCCAAAAGTTGTTACTGAAGCACAAAGCTTTTATTGGTAGTAATTTGAAAACAACTGTATCTGATATTTTGAATCCTTTGCTTGATATCTCATACCAAAGTCCAGAGGCAATTCATAAGTCTTGGTGTAACTTATTTCCAATAGTATACAATTCCATTGATCAAAAGGACAAATCAGATTTTTTATACGCCTTCGTTACATTGTTATCCAAAGATTACCACATGCGTCAACAAGAAGGTAAGCCAAATGTTATCAATACCATGCTAACTGCGGCAGGAAAGTGCTCCGACTTGCAACTGCCACCCCACTTAGTCAAATACCTTGGTATTAATTATGATGCATGGTATTCTGGTGTAAGAATATTGGAGCAAATTGAGGCAAGTCCTATAACTGAGAATTCTAAAATCAAAGAAGCAAATAGAGATGCATTGGTAGAGATGTACGCTAACTTACAAGAAGATGATATGTTCTATGGTCTATGGCGCAGGCGTTCCAAGTATTTTGAAACCAATGCTGCATTATCATATGAACAAATCGGTTTGTGGGATAAAGCTATGAAGTTATATGAAACTGCTCAGGTCAAAGCCCGTAGTAGTATTCTTCCTTATAGCGAAAGCGAATATGCATTATGGGAAGATAACTGGATATTGTGTGCAGAAAAGCTGCAATGCTGGGATATTTTAACAGAACTCGCAAAGCATGAAGGTTTCACTGATCTTTTACTAGAATGTGGATGGAGAGTTGCTGATTGGATAGCTGATAGGGAACCTTTGGAGCAATCGACAAAAACTGTCATGGATGTTCCTACACCTAGAAGACAAATGTTCCAAGCCTTCTTGTGCTTACAAGGATATGCGCATAATACAGAAACTATTCAAAATGTCACAAGACAGGTTGATGAAGGGATACAATTGGCACTCAGAAAATGGTATACATTACCACAAAGGCTAACTGGTGCACACATATCCTTACTTCACAGCTTTCAGCAGTACGTTGAGTTTATAGAGGCCACTCAGGTGTACAGAAGCTTGACATCCACCACTGCAGAAAACTTGGATATAAAATCTCAGGATTTGAAACGTGTCTTACAAGCTTGGAGGGAAAGACTTCCTAATATTTGGGATGATATTAATATCTGGAACGATTTGGTGACTTGGCGTAAACATGCATTTGAAGTAATTAATAAGGTTTACATACCATTAATTCCTGCACTTCAGCAAACCAATAACAATAATAACTCTTATGCATTCCGTGGCTACCACGAAGTGGCCTGGGTGATCAACAGGTTTGCTCATGTTGCTAGGAAGCATGAAATGCCAGATGTCTGTATTAATCAATTGACTAAAATATACACTCTTCCAAATATTGAAATCCAAGAAGCATTTTTGAAGTTAAGAGAGCAAGCAAAATGCCATTATCAAAATCCAGCGGAGCTTAATACTGGCCTTGATGTTATAAGTAACACCAACCTTGTTTACTTTGCGGCGCAGCAAAAGGCTGAATTTATAACATTAAAGGGTATGTTTTTAGCGAAGCTAAATGTTCCAGATGAAGCGAATCAAGCCTTTGCCACTGCCGTGCAGCTAGACTTGAATTTGCCCAAAGCTTGGGCTGAGTGGGGTTTTTTCAATGATAGAAGATTCAAAGAGAGTAATGATATCAATTTTGCAAAGCATGCAATCAGTTGTTATTTACAAGCTGCAAGTCTTTACAAGAACAATAAAGCACGTCGTTTATTATGCAGAATTTTGTGGTTGATCAGCTTAGATGATAGTACTGGGACGTTAACAGAGTCATTTGAATCTCATCAAGGTGATATGCCTGTTTGGTACTGGGTGACTTTCATTCCTCAACTTTTATCTGCTTTATCTCACAAAGAAGCCAATTTTGCTCGCAAAGTTTTGATTAAGATTGCAAAATCGTATCCACAAGCATTGCACTTCCAACTAAGAACCTCAAAAGAAGATTTTGTGGTATTACAGAGACAGCAGCTTGCAAGTTCAGGGTCGGCTACTATGACTTCTAACAGCAATAATCCTGCAAGCATTAGTAACTCCAATAGTATGAATACTCCTGTTGGAAGCCCACCAGCAGGTTCTCCTGCTCCTAATACAGCTTCTAGTCAACCCAACCAAATCAAACCTTGGATTCATATAGATGAGATCATGGGAATTCTCAAAACTGCTTACCCATTACTTGCTTTATCATTGGAGTCTTTGGTTGATCAAATTAGCCAAAGGTTCAAGTCAAATCATGATGGTGATGCTTACAGATTAGTAGTTGCGCTTTACAACGATGGTGTTCAGTATTTCAATAGGCTTTCAAATCCAAAAGAAGATGCAAGACTACCACCATCAACTGAAGCTAATATAGTCCGGTTTGCCAATACTGTGCTACCAAAACATATTAAGGAAGAGTTTGAAGTCGATTTAATCCAGAGCAAGCCTAACCTCGAGACATATATTTCGAAGTTGAAGAAATGGAAGGACTGTTTAGAAAAGAAATTAGACAGAACGTACGGTAAAGTTAATCTAGAAAGAGTTTGCCCTCATTTAAGTCAATTCCATCATCAAAAGTTCGAAGATATTGAGATTCCTGGGCAGTATTTGTTGAACAAAGAGAGCAACCAATATTTTATCAAAATAGAAAGATTCATGCCTACAATAGAAATGATACGTGGTCCTACTGCATGTTATAAGCGCATCACCATTCGTGGTCATGATGGTAGTTTACACAAATTTGCAGTTCAATTTCCTGCGGCAAGACACTGTAGAAGAGAAGAGCGTATTTTCCAGCTATTCAGACTATTCAATGATCAATTGTCAAGAACTGTTGAAACCAGACGTCGCCACATAGAGTTCACTTTGCCAGTGGCTGTTCCTTTATCTCCACATATCAGATTGGTTTCAGATGATGAAAAGTTCATCAATATGCTTACTATATATGAGGATTACTGTAAGATTAAAAACCAAAACAGGGATGAACCTCTTGCATACACGATTGAGAAGTTACATGCTGCGTATGATCCAAGGCTGCCACGCCCTGATGTTCTAAGTGTGAAAACTGAGATTTTGAGTTCAATCCAATCACTATTTGTTCCTAATACAGTTATGAAGAATTATTTCTTGAACTATTATCCTAAATTTGAAGACTTCTGGGTGTTCCGCAAACAATTCAGTTCACAGTATGCTACCTTCATTTTTGCCACATACATGCTGTGTATTAATGCACGTCAGCCACAAAAAATACATATCCATCAAGGTTCAGGTAGAGTTTGGACTTCCGAGATGTTGCCCTACAAGGTTGTTGGTGGCAAAACACCACACAACATATTCCAAAACAGCTTTTTAGATGTTTCGGCCCAACGTGCTGCCCCAATGTTCTGTTCGCTGGAATTGGTTCCATTCAGGTTGACTCCTAATATTCAGGAATTGATTGGTCCAATTGGCTCTGAAGGAATATTATCAATGCATCTCATGATTATCGCACAATGTTTGGCCGATCCACAATATGAAATTGAGCACTTCTTAAACTTGTTTATTAGAGACGAAATCCAATCCTGGTATGCACAAAGAATGCGCTCTTCAACTCAAGAAACCCCTAACTTGAGAGAGATTGTCAGAGTCAACGTGGAATATTTAATCAAAAGGATTACGCAACTGGCTAATACTGAAAACTTTGGCCAATCCGTTTCAAGTCAATTTGTGGTAAATTTAATTACACATGCAGTTAATCCAAGAAATTTAGCAAGCACAGATACCCTCTGGATGGCATATTTGTGAGCATGTTTTATGAGATTATTATTATTATTGATAATTGTCAGCTTAAATTTTTGTTTTTTAATTATTTTGTAATTAACTTTATGTTTTATTTTTTTATCACAAAGTAAAAGTTTATGCACTAATAATTGTAAAATTAAGAATCATAATTAGTCGACACAGTTATATCTATTAATTCTATAAATTACCTCCTTCTAAAAAAAATTATTATCGAATCTTTGTTCAATTAAATTCTCATTAAACATGATTTCCAAATCGGCCCTATCTTGTAATCTTTCAATTCTGTTGAAACAGCGTCGAATTTTGCGGTCGGTTATGTACAAATTGATGGAACACAACATTAAGTTAATCAATGTTAACTGAAAGGATATTATTTGAAGTACGCGGACAAAACTGGTCAGATCCACTGGAACGTCTCGTAGTTCTTGAAAATTATACCTTAATTCTATGAAAGGCCCACTAGAAAACACACTTGCTAAAGCTGCTGTAGATACTATAGCACAAACACAATAAATCATAGCACTGATTTTCAATTGTCTATAAATCTCAATCTCACTTGAAAGCTGGGCAACGGGACTTTCGAAAACTTCATCCAGTTCTTTAATCAAAGAAAGAGGCATCACGTAGGAAAAAAACAAATTGAGGGCTTGCGATAAATAAAATAATCCCAAACTCTGTTGAACATTTACCAATGCAAAAGTGACATAACTGAACACTAGTTGTGACAACACAGTAACCAACATTAACATCATGCAAGCAAACACTTTCTGATTAGAGAAAACAGCATCCCAGTTAAGTACTGAGAGTGCAGTGGTCTTCTTGAGAGTATAAGTCTTGCCAGCATTTGTTCCCGTTGTAGGTTCTTCGTGGTTTTCTTGCAAGTTGTTCCTCTCCTGAACCAATATATCATTATAGTCAAGAATTTCCCGCAAAGTCTTGAAATTATTGATTGTTCTTGTTGTCATAGCAAAGAATAGGCAAGCCCTAATGAGTAGTAAGCTTGTTTGGCACCCTAGAGGCACTTCCAAAAGGTTTTGGGGATCTCCAACTGTGAATAAGCAGAAGGGCTATTCATGTCAAAAGAGGATCGTAGCCCTGCACAGCCGCCAAGTATAAGGCTCAGAAGGGAAAAAAAGCTATTATCGGATGAGTTTTTCTTCTCACCACGCTTCATGGAATATAGGTGTCTGGGAAGGAGACAGCAAAATAAACGTTAAACAGAAGGCATTATATTAAGCCTTTTGGGTATCATCATATGTCTCGTCAACAGTTATAGCATCATGGTAGTACATGGTAGTGTGCGTCATTTAAAAGTAGAATACCACCACCTTTCAATATTGCAAATCGGGCTATTTGATTGCACAACTCCAACATTGACCCAAACTCCGTGTGCTCCCATGATGTTGGCCATAATCATATCTGTGAAAAGCCTATCTCCAACGACCGCAACTTCAGACGGGTGTTGACAGACACCTTGCTGCCTAAAAAACTCCATTATCTCTTCATGACATCCAGGTTTTTTCGTGGTATGTCTTAAAACTCGTATGCCTGTCTTCTCTTCAAGTATTTCAGCCTGGCGATAATTCTTGTCGTCGTTAGTGCCTGCAGAGTTACTCACTATGAGCATACTTGCACCTGGGTACTCCTTCTTCAACATATCCATTTTTTCAGTATACTCTGGCCACACTTTATCATCGTGAGCTTTCGCAAAGCAGTTGTCTTTATCGAGAACAATTGCTTTGATTTTTAGGTCGATACCAGGAATTGGAACTGGTATATGGTTGAACGTTGGTACTACCAGATATGGCATGCATAGTTGTGGATTAAATGCCAATCGCACTATATTTATTGTTGCGCTCAAATTAAATCCGGACATTGCAGATCTTTCTTTACTTGATTGTGGTCTAAATAACTCAGATTGGGATTTGGGAAGTTTATTTCTTTGTCAAAAAGATGGTGAAACGATTATTCATTCCTTGATAGAAATAGCTTTGAAAGACTTGAAGCAGGTTCACCTGTCACCTGTCAAATGAGAAGAGCTAATGGAAGGAAAATTTTGTCGACGCGTCGATGATTTTTCATTGAACTGCCAAAGTTTGACTGATTTTGCTGATCTTATTCGTTCTGCTTCCAGTTGTAAAAGCAAAGGGAGCACAGAAGAGAACAACAATTACTGCAACACTTCGCTGGTACTTTACTCAGATTGAAAATATACTCTAAATCTACCAATATTTGATTCAACTTTCAAACCTTTATTTCAATGGCATCCGAAAACGTGAGTGTTGCTACACAGAAAAGCAAATCGAGAAAAAAGAAGAATGATACAGTTTTGCAGGTCAGGAGTGGAAGCAATAGCGACTCTTCATCGTCCAATATCAACTCGCAAGATAATTTGAGGGAAGCTAAAAATGTTAAACAGGACTCTGACAAAAGTGAGGACGAAGCCTGCCTGATTTGTGCAGAAAATATTGAAGTTGCTTCTTTATCACCATGTAATCACAGGGTCTGTCATATGTGCTCATTCCGAAATGTAGCACTATACAAGAAACACCAGTGTTTGGTTTGTCGGACAGAAGTGCCTCATTTCATTTATACTGAAAATTTGAAATGTGATAAATTTGACGATATAAGTAGATCACAGCTTATACCGGCTTTCAAAGGTGATCATGGTGTAAGATTTACAAGTGAATACGCAAAAGATAAAACTCTGAGATTATTAGAGTATACATGCCCGATCAAGTCGTGTAGCTTCCATGAAAAGAAACTGAGCAACTTTAAAGAGTTGAGTAATCACGTCAAGGACGTTCATGATAAATACTACTGTGAGTTGTGTGCCAAGTTTAAAAAAGCGTTTATATCAGAGTTGAAGCTCAATAGTAGAAAACAGTTGCACCAGCACCAAACCAAAGGGGACAGTATTGGATTCAACGGGCATCCGGAGTGTAAGTTCTGTACGAATAAACGATTTTACTCCGATGATGAACTTTATGTACATATGAGAGATCACCATGAAAAGTGCCACATATGTCAACAAATAGACCCAAATAATCCTCAATATTTTAGGAACTATGATCATCTTGCACAACATTTCAGGTCTGCCCATTATGTTTGTACAGTACAGTCGTGTTTGGATCAAAAATTCGTTGTTTTCAGAGATGAGTTTGATTTGCAAACACATATGGCTAAAGAGCATGCTGGGTTAATGGGTAACAACATTCTGTTTTCAACAAATACATTCAACAATCAGTTATACACCGTACCTAACAACAAGAAGAAGGGTAAGGCTCCAGCAAACAAAGATGGCTCGGATAGTGACAGCTACACACTAAAGAAGAAGAGATTGGAAGAAAGGGCGAAACATTATTTGAATTATTCTAAACCTGATATTGACAAGTTTTTAGTGGTCAACGAAGAATACCGCGATGGGTCACTTACTGCACAAGAGATTGTTGGAAAGTATCACGAAATATTCAAAAATAGCAAAGATGTTGACTATGATTTGCTCATTTATGAATTATCAGGTTTGTTCCCTTCGAAATCTGATTTGCGAAAAAACTTAGAGGCTATCAATAGGCCACAGTTGGAAGTTAGAGAGCTAAAGGAAAGATTTCCCGCTTTGCCTGGAATTGGGAATTCTTTACAGCAATCTTTTTGGGGAAGTGGCAATACGTCCAGATCCAGTTCCAAACTGAAACTTTCAGGATCAAGCTCAACATCTATGGGGTCTTCAAATATGCCTATGCTTCCGGTGGATGACTCTCCGTTGTTTCCTGAGTTGCCTAGAGCAAGTTCATGGGCAAACACTAGGTCCGCTGGCCAATGTTCATCTAATAGCTCGACTCCCGGTAGAGCCCAAACTAGAGGTATGTCTTCCAATTCGACGCCTATCAATGGATACAGTATTCCAGGATATAATCCACTTCCTACGAAAGGTAGTAAATCCAAAAGCAACAATCCATGGAGTTCTACCAAGAGAGTTTCAACTATCAATCCCAGTGCATCTTCATTTTTTCCATCTCTTCCAACTACTTCCATGGCCAAGCCGGCTACTGGGTCATCATCTTTTTCACCTTCTCTTTCACCATCTTACACTACACCTAGGTCGACGACACCAAGGTCGACGACACCAAGTAGGCCTGTCGATGAAAGTCTCTTCCCGAGTTTACCCAAGGAGCAGCCAAAAAAGGTTATTCCAAGAGTTAAACCTGCGGTTGCTACCACTGGTGCTTGGGGTGCTGGTACTGTCGATAGTAGAGATTCATCGCCGTCCGATGGATTTGATCTGGACATTATTGGAACGAGTGTAAAGAATGTGAAAGGAAAAAAGGGTAAGAAAGTTGTTTACCGTATCGGACTTTGAATAGATCTTGTAGCATACATGAACCCATACATGAACATATATATCAAGTTATAGATATTACTACGGGTATAAAGGAATAAAAAGTTCTAAAAGCATAAAAAAAAGGCTCAAGTATGTTGGAAACCTCTTGTCCAAGCATAGCTACCGTCAATCAATAGTATGAAAGTGAAGCAAGGAATAAAAGTAGCCCAAAAGTAGATGTGCTGAAATTTGGGATGATCTAGATTGTACAATTCGTTGATGAACGAAGACATCGTAGTCAAGGCTCCACAGAACCCCAATGAAAACCCCTTCAAGATAAATCTGTGGACCCTATTGGAGATCAAGAGGATATCTGAAGTTGAGTTTTTGTACCCGGTGATGAGGAGGTCTATAACGGCAATCAATAGACAACCAATCAAATTGGCCATCAACGTACCTGTTGGGAACCATGGTGCAAAGAACCTACCATTGAAAGCTGATAGTTTAAACCTTAATAGGGCTCCAAATGCACCCATTAATATTGCAAAAGAGTAAGATTCCTTGTACCAATATCCGACAGACAAGGCACAAGTCAGAACAAGGTTAGCTATTAAAGCTCCAACTCCCACGAAACCACAAGTAAGTTCAAAAATACGGACATTTTTATATGTTAAGAACCTCGAGAACCTGGGTACGACGTAAGTGTCAAATGCTAATGCAAACTGCCTTCCCAAGATGTGGCCAAAGAAGGGCAAGGAGAATGTGACTAGTGACGAAGCAAAGAACTCCATCACTCTGTATCCGTCATTGGGCAACGGAAGTTGCACTATGTCAATCGTTTTGAAGAAGATTTCGATGAGTGCGCTGGAGAAGGTGGAGAAGCTACCGCAGAAACCGCCTGTGAGGCCTGTATGGAGTGCCAATTGCTTCATGTTCGATTTTTCGGTCCCTTCCAAGACGTGTGACCAGAATCCAACGGCGCTGTTGCACCATGACATGACAAAGCTTGCGGCGAAGTTGACCCAAACTACAGTTCCACCGCTGTAGTTTACGTAGGAGTTTTCGTATTTTGTGAGTTCCTGCAGAGAAATCCTTGCAAGGTTCCCCGGGACGGAGAACGCGAGAACCATGATTGTGATCAGATATCTGTTGGAAAACGGTGTGTCTTCGACAGACATAATGTTCTGGGGTTTCCAGAACTCCAACTGGAACGGAGTGACCTCGTTCTCCACCAGCTTTTCCTGTTTTGTGTCGGACGGGTGTATCGTGGCTGCTAATTCTTCCCTGATGGTCGAAGCAACAGACGCCGTTGAAAGCGTGTGTATCAGAGACCTTGCATTGACATCATCATTGTTGATAGTATTTGGACTTTCTTGTCCTGAAGTAATCGGTGCTGTATCCTTTCTATCTCCGAAATCGACATACGGTCTTGGCGTCGAACTCGGACTGGCCTTGTTCCTATTGCTGGAAATTATATTGCTGGACATTCCTCTGCTCCGGTATGGCTGTTGTTGTTTCTATTGCTACCCGTCAACGTCTGCAATCGTTTGTGTGTTTACCTGAAAAGGTTTTCTTTCTCTTTATCTGTTGTCACTACCTAGAAAAAATGCAGAAATGCGAAAATGCGGAAGTGGAAAAGAGTGAGGGTCCGACATGAATGCAGCATGTACAAACAAAATACGAGCCTGGTGATCGTTCTTCGTGTTTGGACAACGACAACGTCAACGACAACGTCAACGTCAACGTCAACGTCATCCGAGGAAACAACACACAACACGCAGAACAACCAAGACAATGAGTACACTGTGGTACACACGGCTGCTTCCGTTTGCGACGGCGCCGACGATCGTGCGGGCGAACCAGAAGGACGAGCACGTGGTGGCCGATCTGGAGAAGAAGCTCAGCGAGCTGGTGAAGCGGGTTAAGGGGAGCCGGTTTGCACACGCCCACGGCCCCGCCGTCGGGCTGGCGGCGAAGCTGGTGTATTTTCTGGCCACCACGGCGGTCGGTGCCAGGACGCTTGGGGAGGAATACGTCGACCTCAGCTACGTCGACCGCACAGGCCGCCGCCGCGTCGGGATATTCAGACGCACGCTCTTTGTGCTGGCGTACGTGCTGCTTCCGTACCTCCTCAGCTGGGTGCTGAAGCTGGGGGCGTCTACCTCCTTTTCGACTCACCACGCCCGGCTCAAGCGCCTTCTCGAGAGGGTGTCATTTCTTAGCCTCGTCGACGCGACGAACCTCCACCTAGCGCTCTTCTACTTCACGGGAAAGTACTACCAGCTCGCCAAACGGGTCTTTGGCCTGCGCTACGTGCTCAACTACACGCCGGACTCCCGCTCCAGACAGGCGGGCGGCAACGGCAACTACGAGGTGTTGGGCGGGCTCATGGTCGTGCAGCTCGTGCTTAAGTACGGCGCCTTGCTCAAGAAGGCGTTTGCCGGCGCCAGCAGCAGTGCTGCGGGCTCCGCAGCGTCTACAGCCGCCCGAACACGCAGAGAGACCGGAAAGGGCCTGTTTCGGGGAACTGGAATGGGTTCCAGCTCCGGTTCCAGCTCCAACTCCGACGTCAAGCCGCCATCTTGCACCGCCACGGCCGCGCCGATCGACCTCTCCGACCCGGCGCAGCTCCCGTACGTGGCGCAGCAGAGCCGGCAGTGTCTCCTGTGTCTCTCGCCGATGCAGGACCCGGCTGCCGCCAGCTGCGGCCACGTCTTCTGTTGGAGCTGTGTGCTTGAGTGGGGGCGGGCGTCGACATCAGCGGTGGCAGAGTGCCCTCTCTGCCGGGCACCCCTCCGTGCCTGCGAGCTGCTTCCGCTCCGCTAAAGTCGGGTTGCGTGACGAAGTCGACGCGTCGGCGCGGACAGGACCTGCCAGCCTGCAGGACCGCCTATCGGCAGCTCCAGCCAGGCGAAAAGGGCGCAGAGAGCATCTGCAGAGACATTCCGGCGAAAAGCACGCAAGGCGTATATAAGACAACTGTCCGGTCCGCTGACAGGTGAGGGCTGTGATGGCAATTGCAAATGTAGCCCATCTGTACGATCTTGTGTAAGACTTTTTCTCATCAGGAAATAAACCAGTCAATCAATTAGTCAATTAATCATACCAACCAATTAACAATGTCTTGCTGCGATACGAAAACAAAGGACGCCTGCTGCAACGCCAGCGCCAAATGCTCCTGTCCAAAGAAGTGCCAGTGTGCTGGCGAATGTAACTGCGGTCAGTGTGCCGACGATAAGACCAAGTGTGTCTGTTCCACGGCAGTCTGCGACTGCAAGGGCGACTGCTCCTGCTCCCATTGCAAAAAGACTGCCTGCGGCTGCGCCGCCGCCAGCAAGTGCACTTGTCCAAAGAAGTGCCAGTGTGCTGGCGATTGCAAGTGCGGCTCCTGTGCCGACGACAAGACCAAGTGTGTCTGTCCGACCTCCACCTGCTCCTGCAAGGGCGACTGCTCTTGCGCACACTGCAAGAGTACCTCTTGCGACTGCAGCTCGGCCGAGGGATGCAATTGTTGAGCTGTCTGATGATGGCCAGGCCTGCTAGGTGATCAGGCAGTGATCAGACAGATGGATGCTCAGCCCTTGGCGGACAGCAGCTTCTTTTTCTTTTTTCTCTATATGGGGCGTTGTATAGTCAATGCATGCTTTTTTTTGTTTTTGTCTCTTGTCTTTGATCTTTGTCTTTGCTTATTTTCTATAACCACTGTGTAAACGACGAATAGCACATGAATCAGCAAGCGGCAGCAGCAGCAGCTAAACACTTACGAGTCCTCCGGGTCCTACAAGCCCTCCGGTCCAGGAGCCAACCCCGTCCTTTATATACTCTGCCTGCTCCGAGGTGTGGCGCACCGTGGTGGTTAGCGACGCTTTTTCGTGATCCAAACCCAATGTGGCTCGCAGGCCGCACCGATGCGTCTTCGTCAAAAAGGCTGGAGTGTTAGAGCTTATACAACAGATACATAGACGGGCGCCAGGCGTGACCGCGGAGGGTGCTGGTGACCGTGTGGAGACGGAAAAAGAAAGAAGGGAGAGATAAAAGAAGGGGAAGAGAAGGGTAGGCCGTTTACTTCTTCTCCTCCAATGGGGCAAAGGAAGCGGCAGCGGCACTCGAGGAATCCGGGGTAATCGTGTTGATGACAGGGAAGACAGTCGTCTGCTGCTTTGCTTCGCCAGTCGTAGGAGCACCGGTCTTTGGTCCTTCGCTGCTAGCAACACCGCTGTCAGCACCGGCACCGGCATCTCCTTGCGAGGCTGTCTGTTTCTTCTTGAGCTCGGCGAGTCTCAAGGCCTCGTCGTTTACCGCCTTGGCATCCTTTGCAGCATTCGTGTAGAAGTCGTGCACCTGGCTGCCGTACTTGTCCTTCTTGAACCGGTCCAAGTACGAGTTCAACGTGCGCATGCCCTGGTTCCAGTGGCTCTCGAGCCCCCACTGTGAGTTGGCCTGGTCGTACGCTTGTCCCAGCGACGAGTTGGCTTGGTTCACAATCTGCTGGTTCTTCTCCTGGATGTGGTATTTCTGGTCCAAACCCGAAATAAAGTCACGGAACCGGTCGGTGATCCCATGCTGCTGGTCAAAGTCAACCGCCTTCTCGACTAGCGACGACTGTAGAACGTACCCGTTCGCAAGCAACTCGGCAATGATCGTGCTCTTTGGCTTCGACTCCTGATCAATGTCGCTGTCGCCCTTACCGCTCTCGCCAGCAGCATCCTTCTCACCAGCACTGGCTTCAGCACCGACGCCGGCGGCTGCGCCCCTTGCAAAGTCCTCCTTCACCTCAATCTGGCTACCTTCGAACTCGGCGCCATTTAAAAGCAAAGCGGTCGACACTGCAGACGCCTTCTCAAACTCAACACGAATCGTCTTGGTCTTCTCCGTTTTGTCAAGGACCTCAATGTCTTTGATCTTGCCGCAGAAGGAAAAAAACTCCTTAATCTTGCCCTCCGGAACACTAACGGGGATCTGTGATGCTGTAATGGTGGCCATAGTAGTTGTCTTTATTTTAACTAGTTTTGTTTGGTGTACTTATACCCGTGGCCAATGGGAAACACAGCTCAAGAAAGAAGCAATATCACCGCCACTCCTGCCTTCCCCATGTTCTGTCTGTATTTATTTGCCTACCGAGGCGGACTAGCCATCCGAGCTTGAGCCCCCGCCAGCCCCTGGGCATGAAAAGAAGCCTCGCGGCACGTCCCGTGATACACTCTCTTTCCTGCAGTTACTCCAAAAAGATGTATTCTAGGACAGTAAATAGATAGAGAGATAGATAGATAGATAGAAATGAAGACACATAGTGGCTATGGGTCTTGTTTGACCTTCACCGTCTGCTCGTACTTGGTGAGTTCCTTCCGGACGGCCAAAACGCTGTCCACAATGACGGCATCCACACCTGCGGCAAGCTCCAACTTGGCGTTTTCCGGGTCGTTGTTCGCCGTACCGTACGTAAAACAGGCCAGCCCACTGGCCTTCACAACTCCAGCCAACCTTGGACAGTACACAAGAGGTAAAGCGTCACTCACTATACCAAAGAGGTTCCAGTTTTTAGCAAAACGGATTGCGCATTGTAAGGAACTGGCGCGGACATCCGCCATAGGATTGACACCAGCCTCGGTTAAGAATAGAACCGGGAATGATGGTTGCTTCATCGTCATGATCATGCATACATCCGGGTGGAATGAAGAGAAGATAACGTTTCTGCCTTCGTATTTGTCGTAAACCATCGAAAGAATTGTATCGAGGAAATGGTTGATTTCAGGTGCCACCTGTCCAATATCATCACTCTGAGACTCATCCAACATTGGGTATTTCAACTCAATGTTGAAGCCCGCCGTTTTGGGAACCTTCCTAAACAATTCTTCCAATGTAGTAAAAGAAGAGGCAATCGTTGCACCTCTGGTGTTCGCCTTAAATTCTTTCTGCTTCCAAGTTTTGGTCAATTTCATTCTCCCTTGGTTGAAGTCTTCCTCGTCGAACTCTTCATATGGCTCAATTGGTACAGTCTCAAGATCCCCGACTCTTTTATTGTTAACTCCACTGGTAATAGACCTAGACCTTGATCTTCTAGCAATAAAAGAGTCATCCTTGACAAACTTAATCTTGGCATCTGCCTTGGCATTTTTATGACCCAAATTCAAATGCATGAACTGTTCTAATGTTAAAGAATGCATAGGAATATCAAAACCAGATTCGGCTACAATGAAATCATGGTAAATGACAGGAATATCATCCTTGGTTAATTGAACATCAAACTCGACATATTGTGCACCCAACGATGCCGCGGCAATGAACGATTCCACTGTGTTTTCACCCAATTGTAATGATTTCTTGTTACGACTGTTCATACCGTTACCTCTATGACCAATAAGCCTAGGATGGACCAAAGATTTCCAGTATCTGTCGGCGTTCTGTGGAATTTTTCCCACTTCTTCAAACGATTTCGCAAACAAGAATTCAAACTTAATGCTACCCAAAACTTCCATCGTACCCACTTCCAAAATTGGAACCTTAACGCAATTGAAAAGTGAACGTTTGTTTGGACCAACTGGTGTATAAAGATCCTTCAAAATAGCAACACCACGACCTAAAATCTTTTTACTCTTTTTACCATCGTTGACGTCAACTTCAAATGTTGGAATGATATCAAAGTATAACACTGTATCCAATGGATTTCTATTGTTGCATTTGAAAGTAATCGGATCAGTCGCACTTCCATGATTATCATCAAGTGGCAGTGCAAGAGGATACTCCGGTTGGTTTGGAACATTTGGAGATCTAATCACAATAGATAATGCAGAATCGAGTTCAGTGGAGTGAATCTTAGACAATGGGATTTTATTTAACTCAAGAGCTGGAGTGGTATCACGCAAATCTGTTGTTCCAATAGTAACTAGGACAAGAGATTCACCTTTCTTGAGATATCTATTACCGACAATTGTGTTGTTGTTAACAGGCAGGTGTGTAAAGGAAGAGTTGGAGTTTTGGAGTTGCTTTAAATCAATTTTATCTGACTGCGGTTCAGGAGTCTTAGATCTATGTTCCGCAATCTTAAGAATACTTGATGATGCAGAGGAGTTCCTAGCTAAGATTTTAGGAGACAGTTTTGGCGACATAGTAACCATGTTCAATGAATCATAAGGATTGAAGTCTGGTGGTGTCAACTTAGGAATAATATCGATATGGCCACGTAAGGCGGCATGTTCACGTGGAGTCCATCCACTCTCATCTTGGATGAAATACTTAGCCCCATGGTTGATCAACAACTCAATAATATCGTTGTATCCATTTGCAGATGCAACAAAGATTGGAGTCCATCCGAAAGAAGATTCCCCGATTTCAGAATTTGCGCCGTTTTCAAGTAAAGTTTCAACACTATCTTTCAAGTCATATTTGGCAGCAACGTAAAGAGCAGTTTCTTTACTCTGCTCTGTCTCGTACGCATTGATATCGATTCCTTTACATTTTAACAAGCAGCTTAGCAAATCGGGAGTATTCATTCTTGTGGCCACGTGCAATAAATATGGGCATGTCAAGCTGATGTTTTTCGCAATTGCATCAACAAGAACTTCTGTGGTCTTTGGATGTTTGCCCAAAACAGCCAAATGTATAGGAGTGAGGTTTTCGGAATCACCCCAGTGAGAGATATCATCGAGAGAGACATTTTCATTGAACATCCCCCACTCTTTCAAGAACTGTAAAACGATGAAGGTCACTTCTTTCAAACCGTATTGGGACGCATAGTGTAGAGGCGTTCTCTTATAGTTATCCTTCTGGAGAATGGCAAACTTTAAATGATCTGGCAGGTTCTGGAAAATATACCACAGCCCTTTCGAGGAGTCGTTTGAGTTAATACCGTCGGGTCCGTAAGTATTGAACAAAGAGGCGTTGTAATCTGTTTTGTTCAACTGGCCAATGTTGTAGTTGTTCCCGGTTCTGTTGTAGTTCTTCTTACCCAAGGCAATCACATGATGGTGGATAAAGTTTCTTCCAGAGACGTCACTGGAATCAGAAAGGACAGGGATGATCTTCAACAATTGGTCGATACATTTGTAGGACAATTCAAGAGTAGCTTTGTTCAACAAGGATAGCAAGAGTTTCAAAGGCGCCAGCACGGGAGACATGTACTCTTTCGTAAGAAGGAACTCCAGTTTCTCGACATTGTCCTCTTTGATCGCATGAAGAAATGGGTCTGCCGCAGAACTCTTGAGCATGTTGTTGTTTGTTGGGACAGGTACCGTCGATGGTGGCGGCAACCGGCTCTGTTCCGATATCGAGCCAAAGCTGTAGTTACCACCCAAGTTGTGGATCGGGTTGATGTCGAGAGTGGAGATGGACGACGACGCAGACCCGTCGGAGACCTTGGAAATTGCCGAGAAGTCGTTTTCGTCCTTGATGTTGGACAACTTGTTTAAGTAATCGCTAATCGTGGACAAGATACGGACGGTATCTGCGTCGTTGCAGAACGACAATGGGTAGATTTTCGAGCGCAAGTACGACTCCTGCTTCTTCGTCCCTGTCTTCTTGTCCAATTTTTTGAGGATCTTCACAAAGCCCCTTCTGTTGAGCTCGGCATACCACTTCAAGTTTCTGAAGCAGTTACGTAACTCCAGCAAGATGTCCACCAAGTCGTCGTACTCCTCCATGTCGTTGATCTCGCTCGACGTCTTCGGAAAAACGGCAATCAGCTTCTTCAACCGCCGTTCATAGTCCAAGTACTTCCTCGTGTAGAACTCGTCCACCTTCTCGACGTTGCTGTCGATGTGGAAGAAGAACCTGGCGAGATCCGCCTTAATCTGCGAGTCGGCGAAGACGTCCGCATCCCTGTCCTCGAGTCGGATCTCAGCCTCTCGGTTGTGAATCGACTTAACAATCTTCTTGAGCAGCTTGTAGTCGACGTAGTGCTGCTGCCATTCCGGCACCTGGTGAGATAACAATGTGTGTCCGAACTTCATGCCGGCGGTATCCTTTTCTGTGGCTTTCCCGGCCCTCTTTGCTACTCTGTTGCGTTAAAGCGATCGATAAAACCGTGCCAATCTGTGCGGTTACCTCCTACTACCTCTAGAAGCTCCATTCTGTACCCGTGTCCCTGAACACCCCCCAGCTTGCTTGCTCACTTTCCCTCCCCTCCCCCCGTGTCGAATATAAGAGGTAACGGCTGCGATTGACAGCTCCGGGAACGTGCACGTTTCCGCGCATGAATTCCCGCCAGGCATTTCCCTTTTCGGGGCGGCTGCGACGGCCGTGCGTGGCAGGCTACGGGTATCGGCTACAGGTGTCGTTATCGTCGTGGATGGTTCTTTTAGGGTAAACAGAAGAGGGACATGTGTATCGGCTACAGGGTGTGGGCCAGTGGCTAGTATTTAGTAGTTCGGCGCAAGACCGTCGGACTTGACAAGCTTGTGTACGTCATGTACGGACGCGTTGACGAACTGGCGGACCTCCAACGTCAACCACACCTTGAGCATTGACAGCTTGTTGGTGTTCTGGAATATCAGCTTCCCCTCCTGGAAACTGATCTGGCGGAGAATCGGGATCGATCTGTAGAAGCAGAGGTGCCACAGTAAAACCGGAGCGTAATGTTAGTAGACGTCCTTGGAGAAAAAGAAAGAAAGAAGGAAGAGGAGGGAACCGCTAAGCACAGTTGGAGCTATAGAGTGGTGCTCTAAAGTTCAGAACTGCATTGTCGGGAATCCCACCGTCCATGCAAATACCCACCTTGCAAATAAGTCTATTTCGGGATCGAGCTGTCTACAGATGCCCTCGAGAATGAGGATCGCAACGACAATGCTGACAAAGTCGCCTTCCATTCTGACGTGATGCGACCGCACCATTCCCAACATACTGTCGAGTAAGTCTCCAATGGAGACAGAACCAAGCGTGAAGGTGCGTTCCTTGACCTTGTTGACCAACCGCTCGACCTTGAGCTTGAACAGCTCCTTGTTGACAGCGGTCTCCGGGGTTTTGGACCTCTCGATCATCAACTCCCCGGCCTTATACCCGTCGAACTGCGCCAAAGCATTGAACAATGAGATGAAGTTGAACCGGTTCTGGTCGTTGAGCTCGGTTACAAGACCGGCATCGATGAAACAGAGCTGCGGATTGTATCTCTCGGTCACCATGTTATTCAACTCCTGGTTGAGTTCATCTGCGTTCAAGCCGTTCAACTTTGTTGTTAGTTTGTCGATCTCAAACTTGCTACTCTCGCTGGAGCTGTGTTTATAAGCGTCGGATTTGACAAACCTGACGAATATGTTTCCCGGATGTAAGTCTGCGTGAGTGAAGTTGTCTAGAATCATCATCTTCAAAAATGAGTCAATCAACCTGTCGCTTATGAACTTCAACATCTTGTCGTTCTTGGCATGTTTGAGCTCCAGTATTTTGTTCATGCTGATCCCATAGACCTGGTCTTCGATTAAGACTTTTCGGGAACTGTATCTCGGTTTTGGGAAGAAAACATCGTTGACCTTGGCAAACTTTTCTCTAAATTTATTAAGGTTGTAACTTTCTATTCGTAAATCCAATTGGAGGTTCATCAAAACCGCAAATTGCTCAACTTCCTGTGGTAAACTTAACCACTCCATAGTTGGTATCACATCGATCAAGTTGGCGAAAAAGGACATGATCTTTAAATCTCGGGAAATGTTCTTCGTGACTCTAGGATGAACAACCTTTACCGCTACAAGTGTATCGTGCTTGTCTCCAGAACCAACAAACTGCTGGTTCAATCTGGCCAAATACACTTGTGCAATTGCACCGCATCCAACAGGCTTCTCCGGGAACTCATCAAAAATTTCCTCCAGCTCTTTCCCGTTGAAGGCTTCACGTAATATCCTCCGTGTAGCTCTGAAACTGTGTTCTTTGGCATTGCTGTGCAGGTTGCTCAACTCTGTGCACAAGCCCTTGGTGAAAATATCAGTACGTGACGCAGCCCATTGTCCAAGCTTGATGAAAGATGCGCCACCCATCTCAGCAGCATTTCTTAATAACCAATACCAGAACCTTGCACCAGATCTTTCACCAGACTTGTCCGTTTTACCGAAAAATGTGATTGGGTATAATGCAAAAACGGGTACAAATATGACAGACAATTCAAGGAACCGCCCAAACGTTACAATTGGCTCGTAAACGTAATCCTGAAAAAAGAAGCCCACGTGAAATAACCATCCGGTAAACTTCCTGTCGGTACGTTCTTGCCGATATTGATGTTCAAGTTCCTCTTGTTCTGTCCTCGAAGCTGCATACAATCCCATTTCGAATGTATCTTGGGACGGGTCCGGCGTCAAGCTGTTGTGAGGCTGGGAATCTGGGCTGTCTTGCCAATTGTTTTCAACAAAAGGTTGTGCTCCTTCTACTTGTTGTGTTTTTGAAATCTTGGTCCTTTGTTTTTGCTCATCGTTGTGAACTATGCTAAATAATGAATGATGTGGCGAAGAGAGGTAGAGTGCACCACCGGCCAAGCATATTGATCCAACTAAGATCCCGCTGGAAGAGAACCTACTGTTATTTGACCCGTGATTGTAATTGTTGGTAGAGTACCTTGAACACTTGATGTAGCTGGAGGTCATAGCATTTGGTAATGGCCTCGGAAGGACAGGTATCATGCTCGAGGAGTTTAGCAAGCAGAATGGATTATTGCGCCCGCTCAACCCGCAAGGTCGGAAAGACCGGGACAAGAACCTGAGATTCGGGTGTGCCATTGTCGAACTATTCTTATTGAGTAAATGGAGGAGAAGTAGGGGAGGTAGTAGGGTAATGATCGATGTTTAACCAGCCCAGGAAGTAGAGGGAGAGATAGGCGTGAAAGTTTCCTTTTACTCCATTTACACAATCTGGCGAGGAAACTCCCTCATAGTGAGGATGGAACGAGAAGGTTTAATTATACAATGTGTATTTCATCTGCATGCAA
Organism: Pichia sp. NRRL Y-27259; assembly: GCA_030563085.1. Taxonomy (NCBI): domain Eukaryota; kingdom Fungi; phylum Ascomycota; class Pichiomycetes; order Pichiales; family Pichiaceae; genus Pichia; species Pichia sp. NRRL Y-27259. Next base: position 224,857 of record JAKUBB010000011.1, read on the forward strand.
TCTATACAAATTTCGGAAATGCCAACAAATGGGAGTGAGAATGGAAGTAGGGGTGGAAGTCGTGTTGTGGCTCTTGACTTCACTGTGCAGAATCTAATTATATTTTCTTATTTTTCAGGAGCAGTGAGTTCAGCAGACAGCTACATTTGCTCCTCCTTGATAACGTCGATCAACCAATCCAAACCCTCGGTCAACCCTTCTCCCTTGATGGCACTACTGGCGACGATACTCCAGCTTCTGTCTTTCAACTCGACGAGCCCGAGTGCCTTGGAGACTTCGGCAGCAGTGAGCGCACCGGGCTGGTCCTGCTTGTTGGCAAACACAAGCAACGCACTGTCGACAAGCTCGTCCTCCTTGAGCATCATGTGTAGTTCTTTTCTGGCCGTCTCCAAACGGTCTCTGTCAGTGGAATCGACAACGAATATGACGGCAGCGGTGTTGGCGTAGTATCATCTCCAGTAAGGACGGATCGAGGTCTGTCCGCCAAGATCCCACATGTTGATTGAGATATTTTTGTACTGTAACGTTTCCACGTTGAACCCTATCGTCGGCTTAGTTTTGACCACCTCTCCCAGCTGAAGCTTGTATAGGATCGTCGTCTTACCAGCACCATCCAACCCCAATATGAGGATTCTGATTTCTTTGTTCACGCCCCAGAGCTTGCCGAACATCGAGCTGAATATGTTACCCATTTTGTGTGTGTATGTGTGTGTATCTGCGTGGCGGTGTGTCGGTGTCTCTACCTTGTTTCTCTGGGCAGGCCGTCCTGCTTCTCGAGTGTGCCCCTACGTTGGTTGATCTGTCTGTGCCCCCCCCATCCGCTGAAGAAGCCTCCAGCAATACGTGTACATCTGTCGCACTCGCCAAAAATCGCTGTTGAAGTGCCTTCTCTGCTCACAGTACTTTCTCTTCTCTCTTCTGAGATGACAAATAGCGGCTGTGGTAGCAGTGTTTTGTAGCGTGCCTCCAGTGAGGATCTCTGAAGAGAACAGACTGGTCTAGTTCTAAGTTATTTGGTTGTTCTAGTGGTTGTTATTTACATAGACATTTACGTAGTGTTGATTTGGATGTAGATGTAGGGCGGGAAGAAAGTGCTCCTATTTTTGGGCAGCTTCCCTGTCCTTGACACGCTGCAAGATTGTCTTAATCATCTCGTTGCCCATCTTGGTGGCCTCGGGGAACATGTGCTGGAAGAACGCCTGTGTTTTCTCGAACTTCGTGCGGTACAGGTTGAAGTCGCCGTAGCTGACGACGTTGGCCCACTCCCTCGAGGCCATTGTGAACTGCAAGTCGTCCTGGCGGAACGTGATGTCCTCGATGGCGACATTAATGCAGTCCTCCAGGAGGCCGGGAGTGCAAAAGAGGTACTCGGAGACGCCGAGGAAGATTCTGAAGAGCGGCGTCGAGCAGATGATGTGGTCGTAGGGAACGATGCCTAGCTGGGACCAGCTGTCGACGATCGATAGTAGGGACAAGTGTGAGTTCCGCTGGTGGCCACCGGGCGGGTTTTTGGCAAGGGAGTACTGCTGGAGCAAGTCGTCGTCGAGCAACAGCTGGTGGTCCTTGCCCAAGTGGCCAAACACCTTCTGCTTGGCGTCGAGGATTCTTTCCCGGAGCTCGTCCCGCCTCCCCTGGATCATCATGGTGAAGATTTCCTCGCAGGAGATGGCGTACTGGGAGATTTGCTTATGGGCGGACGGGTTTGTGATGGCTAGGCCGGCGTAGACGTGCCACTTGTTAGAGAAGATCCGCATCGAGATGTTGATCTTGGCGTTCTCGATCCCTCCGGTCCACTTTGGCGTCTCCCATGGATATTGGTGGCTGTTGTGCCACGCCACGCCCATGCTCAAGAATGCAGCGTGCGTCACCGCCTGCGTGTCGGCGGTGATCTTGTCGTGCTCCTCGTACGTCAAGTACACGTGTTTCGAGCGGAGGCACGACATCACGGACTCGACAAAGTCAAAGCTCTCCTGGGACGCCCGGTGCTGTATGAGCACCAACGGCTGGCCCGTCGTGTCCACGCGGGGCCCGTGCAGGGAATGCACCGACACGATCTCCACGTCCGCCGGCAGGTGTTTCTCGAAAGAGCTGATCTCCGGGCTCTTGCACGACGTCTGGCCGCCGACAATCGCGTTCACCTTCGTCGCCGGGCCGTACAGCGCCACGATCTTCTCGATGTTCTCCGCCTCCACCGAGTAGATGATGTAGTCCGCCGTTCTCGACACGTAGAACCCGTTCCGGTAGATCTCCACCTCGGGCAGCAGCGACGCCATGCTCTCCTTCAACTCCTGGTACCGCTCCTCCCGGTCGCATCCACATACGCTCCAGCCGGCTTCCGAGAACCGCCGGGCGTAGAGAAGGCCCATGTCCCCGAGCCCGATGATCCCGATCTTCTTCGTCTGCTTTAGCTTCTCGATCTCTGTCTCCGACAGTACGGTCATTTGTTATCGCTGTGTACTTTTATCTTCGTTCCTTCCTTGCAGCAACGCGGAAATACACTCTGGGACACTGTCTACCGTTTGTACCTGTCTTTCTTATTCACATCACGCCGTACAATTCCACCATCACTGTCTTCGTCCCTGACCCCGTTGGTCTCCCTGTCCGACGGCCCTCACCGTCTCGAATGGGAAGGGGTTGCCTCACGCCTGTCGCGGCACGACAAAGAGCGCTGTCGCGGCTGCGGAACGCTTCTGGCGTGCTCTGCCTTTTTTTCGCTGTTGTTGACAGTTCGTATGTTGCAAACTGCCGTTTTGGCGTAGCCATACGGGGCCTGATCTTGTCCGACATGAGCATGCTCAGCGGCGGGAGCGTTTCTGGGGTGTTCCGGAGGGGCTTTGCAGGGGAAACTACGCAGGGTGTATCATTCGTACCATAGTGCTGCTGCCGCTTGTGTCACCGAGTCGGATGTCTGGACCTAAGAAAACGCTGCCGGCGATACCGTCGTTCATTGTCTCGGACTCTGTGCCGATGAATGGGGAAGACGTGGCGAAGGAGTCGTTCATATACAGCCCAGACGTGGCGCCCGAGACGCTGCGGGAGTTCAAGAGCACATATAAGCGGAAGACGGACGAGCAGTACCTGCTCGAGAAGCAGTACGACATCACGTTCGAGCGGAAACACATCAAGGACCTTGTGCACCTCATCACATCCGAGATCAAGAAGAAGGGCACGAAGGCGCCGATGCTCATACTGCCGTTCCGGCCTGCGCACCACGACGTGGATTTGAAGAACTTCCTTAACAGCGTCTTCCACCGCGGGATGCCTGTGGAGGAGCAGGTTGCGAAGAAGATCATCCGGAAGACGGACGCGTGCATCCTTATGAGTGCACTGAAATTTCTCTGGTGCCGGCTGCCGGGCAAGGCAGTCATCGGCTGGAAAGCGTACACGAAGTTTGTGAAACTCGAGGACAGTGCCGGCTTTCCCGACAAGGCGTTCTTGGAGTTCATGCCGAACTGTCTCTCGTCGGGGGCGCATGCATCGATCGTGTACGACTTCTTCGACTTGATCGTGGCGCTTGTACTCGACTCGAAGGAGAATCTCATGTCCGCCAGGAAGCTGAGTAAGATGTGTGGCTTATGGGCCTTTAATCCGGTGAGGAATCAATCTTCGGGCGCTCCCTCCTTCGAGCGGGGCCTCTACGAGTGGATACCCGCTGGCGACGCGATGTACCATTTGCTTTTGTCCTTTGTGAAGGCCATGCCACCAAGCGGCGATTTGACACGATTGCCAAAGATCTTCCAAGTACTATTGAAGAGCTCCGACTATCCTCCCTTGCCCACTTCCGCAACCCTGGAAACCTCGAGGCCGTTGCAGGAAATCCCGATGGTTACCATCCGGGCAAACACCCCCTCGGCGAACCCAGCCGAACTACTCACAAGAGTGAGCAAAACCTTGAAGTTCGACGACGCTACGTTGTTTTACACTAGGGAAGACTTTCTATTGTTGAAGAGGTTGTTCAAGGAGAAAGACCAGGTCGTGGAGAAGCTCTCCTCAGAGGGGACCAGATTGCTCGAGAACCTCTGTCTGTACGACTCGGATCTCATGTGTGACGGCGATAGCTCAAGCTCGCTGAAGTTCAAATTGGTTCCTGGCTGGTCAACCGACATGACTTCGAGGAAATTAGCTTCCTCCAAGAAAGGCGTGCAGGAATTTTTCACCGCCGTCATCGGACGAGCCAGCATTGATGACTATTTCATATGGACCTGGTTGGCGTCTCTAGGAGTGGAGGAAACAGATTTAAAGAAGAAGACCTTTGGTAAAACCTACATCATGGAAGTAGAGTTGGCCGAAGGTTTTAAAAAGTGGGTCATCATCGAGGAGCAGGACTTGGAAAGAGATGGCTATGATATAGAGCTGGAAATCAAGCAGGAAAAGCTGAAGCAACTCGAACAGAAAATTCAACTTGCGGAAATTGAAGCCAAAAAGGTAACGCAGGACACTCAACATGAAAAGAAAAAGCTGGTGCTGGAAAAAGTCGATGCTGACGACCTGAAACCCCAACAACCTAGCTCTCTGCTGCCTCCGCCCGTGCCACGGAAAGATTACGATGCAGACGAGATCCCTCCACGTTCGAAATCCCGTAAGCCGCCTCCGCCGCCAAATGGGACAACCCCTAGCTCAAATGTGTCCGGAGCTTCGGCTCCTACCATGATGCCTCCTTTACGGTCTGACAGAAGAGCTGCAAGTCCGCACTATGTGGAAGTGCAAGAGCCTGAGCCCCAGCCCGTCCCAGCCAAACGTTACGCAACAAAGGTGGTCAACAATGAGGAGATCCGTATATCTTTACCAATTCTGGACGCAGAAGATACATTTCTCAGGTTCGACGCTCTTGGGATTTCAGAGGCAGATTTGCAGTCTCCATCAAAAACCCAAGCCCATCTTTACGTGCCTACTGGAAACCCCAACGAATATGCTTATGACAATGCGTATGGAAACGTGAACGGGTTAGCAAATGGACACAACAATGAGAATGCAATTCAAAACAGAATGATGAACGGAAATCAAAATGGATTCACTAATGTGGATGAAAACGGAAATCTAAAATATACCAATGAGGCGCATGTCAATGGGGCACATGCGCAGAGGCAAATGTACAGTCCCGGTAATGGCACCCCATCGCCTACAAAATATTACTCCCCACTAAAATCTCCAGAGACTAGTGCTGCTATAAATTATGAAATGTACATGCAATCTCCAACAAAAGGACAATTCTCCAATCAACCCTATCCTAATCAGCAGCTTATAAATGGCCGATCACCACCACATTCAAGATCACCGCATCAGCAATACTCTGCTTCTCCACGTTCAAGATCGGCACAGACATCTTCGAGCCCTCCTCGTAACATGGAATGTCAGGGTTCCCCTAGGAACTATCAAAACTCTCCACCGCAACCCCAACGATCTCCAATCCAGCAGCAAAATATTCAACCTAATGCATCATCAAGTCTGCAGCCAGCTTTGCAAAACTTGCAATCACCTACTCAAAAACCAGCTGAGCAGACAACTCAACAACCCCCACTTTTGCCAATCCAACAACAGGCACCACACCCTATGCCAGTTGAGCAACCTACTGCTCCAAGCAATGTAGGTTTTGGAAACGAAAGTGACAGCGTCCCTAATCTACCTCCTCCACCTGAAATCGGAGATAGGACCTCGGGTGACAGGTCGTCTGGTGAAAGATCAGAAAGCGAGTTGACTGCACTTTCAAGATCCCCAGTCATCAATGACATCGATGAACTTGAAGTGGAACTTAAAGACTGTATGGATGATCTAGAGAATAGCAGCGATACTTTGACTGTGCAGTCACGTAATTTCTCTAACTCTTCACGTCTCAGAAAGGCTCCACCACTGGCAGATCCACTGAAAACGTCCATGTTTTCAGGAACGTCATCAGCTTATCCTGCTACGACAACAGGTGGTAAGGATCATCAGACGACCTATTCTGAGGACTTACGAAATGCTCCTCTTCCAGCAAAGCCTGGTGCTACAAGTGATGGGCCTCAACATAGTCCATCACTGCCAAAGCAACCGAAAAGAAACTCTCCAAATCCAAACAGGGTAGTATCTCCTCCACAGAAACCTAATCAACAGTTTCCTGCACGGCATTTTTCACCTCAACCGCACCATTCACAGCATTATCCACCGCAACAGTATCCTCCACAACAGTATCTTCCACAAGGATATCCTCCACAGCAATATCCTCCACAGTATCCATACGCTCCACAAGGGTACCCAACACAACAGTTTCCTCCACAAGGATATTCTCCTCAGGGCTTCCCTCCCCAAGGATTCCCACCACCGCCTCAACAATACCCACCAAGGCAATATTCTCCACAGGGATATCCTCCTCCACCAAATCAGTTCTCTCCAAGGCAATATCCTCCCCAACAGTTCTCTCCAAGGCAGTATCCACCTCCACAATTTCCTCCGAATCCTACTGGGAAGCGTGTGTCGAAATCTCCGAGAAACCAAATGCCACCTCAATATGCATCACCAAATCCAAACATGGGTAGGCCTTTTCCTCCATATCCACAAGGAGGGTTCTATCCGCCAATGCAGCCAAACCAATATGGAGATCCAATGGCTCATCCTCCGCATGAAGAGCAGAAAACCTCATCCTATAGCAAGAACATTATTCAGCATTTACCACCGTCTAACCGTGTTGATAAATTGCATGGGCCTCAAAACCTCAACAAGAGGAATGCAAGAGATGCATTTATGACAGGAAACTTTGGTATATAGACAAAGACAAACTAGAGGTTTACTTCACATGACACTTATGTTTAACGTTAGCATCTGTACTTTTACATCCAGGTATTATTACGCCTATTTATTTCTATGTAGTCAATTTATAATACACTGATTGTCATAATTTTTAATATAATCACCTGAAACATGTATGCTTAACCTCTGATATGGGGTTATCACATTTGGTAAACACTTTGGATGCAGGCTCTGAACCTGGTTTTACACTCTCCATGCTTAAAAGAAAAAGCCTAGCGCTGGAAGTAGTAGCTTTATGCGCAGGTGACAATATTAAGATGTACGCGCAATGAATCAATACGATACTTCCGATGGAAGGAGTGGAGGATGTCCACAAATTTACTCCCCCAGTATCCCGTAACTAAGTGTAGGTTGCTACAGGTTGTTACTACAAAGTTTTACTAGTTGGTATCAAAGATCAGCGAGGCATAGATATGGCAGCCAAAAAGACGAAACTTGTCACATTGAAAATATCATCGGAGAAACTCTCGGGCTTCCCAGAGTTGGCTGCACATGTTCAGAAGCCAAAGCCACGAAGCAAGCCAAGTAAGGCTCCACAGGCAAAGTTGAAGCTGAATCTGAGTAGTCCAGAAGCGATATCCAGGGAACAGTCACTGAAGCCGGGAGGATCGCTGAGTGATGTCCAGGACGGCAGCAATAGTCCTGTCGCTAGCGGGGGTAATTTGTCGAACCTCAATAATAATGCAGGCAATAACGCCAACAGTGGTGCTGGTGGAGCTAGTGGAAATGGCAGTGGCAGTGTTACGAGCAATATAAACGCTGGCTCGAAGTTGTCATCCAACGTTCGTGTTGGTGTGAGTGGATTGGTGATGAATACTAGTATTGTGAGAGAATTAGACAAAAGCGGACGGAGGACGAGTAAATGGGCCAAGTTCTATACCGTTCCCGGAATGGAAGAAGATAGTGATATTAACGACACTACTGGTAAGCTAGTTAACAAAAGCCCTACAATTGGCGATGCTAGCGCCTGTGGAACTCAGAAAGATGCGGTTACGGATGGAACTGCAAATGTTACAATAGACAACGCTGCTTCTATAACTGCTAAGGCCAACTCTATAAGTGTCTCATCGCACAAGAAAATCCCAGAAGTTGCAGAGCTCGATAAGAATGACGGTGTGATTAGTATGCGAGACCTGAGGGGCTTCAAAGAGCACGAGTTGATAGGAAAGGAGAACGAACTAATAGAAGAGGCTAAAAAGAGAGGCCGCAAAGTTGTTAGAAGCTTTAATGGATATTTGATGCTATGGCCAAATTGGCACAGAACAGAAGAAGGCAATCTGGAGAAGAAAGTAAATGGTACAAGTGACAGCAAGCAAGGGAGCCAGAAGAAGAAAGACACCAAAACCACACCTTCGAAGAACAGTCCCACGAAAGCCAGCAACGGGCTGGAGTCAGCAACAGCCTCTGTTACTAGTCTAGAAGGAATTGCTGAGGCGGAGACTGGTGCCAGTGTCGCCGACTCTGGATCACCTGCAGATGCAAAAGCCTCCAGTCCAATTTCAACGGCGGTGAAAATGGAAATATAGTTAGCCTGTATAGTATAGAAGGGAATATAACATCGAACTAAAACGAAAAAGCTAAAAACGAAGACATTTAGCGATGGTATCTGTTAATGAAAAAAATGCGCAAATTAATCTTTTATAAACCCGGAATTATACAGTATAAAACAATAGTAAATAGAACTAGAGAGAAAAGAATGAAGATGATGATAATGATGGTATAAACCAATAGAAGTGATTTTCTTTGCACGTTTCGTAATATATTTTATTTCATTTTTTTGTAATTTTTTTAAGTTATTTTCTTTTTGGGATTGTTTTTCTCCCTGGAGGAGAAAGGAGGATGGAATAATATTTGTATGCGGTAGGAAGGGAAGGATGCAATGAGGTTGTCTGTCTAATCTACTCGTTCTTGAACTTGATTTGAGACATTGGGTAATAGTTGTTGTTGAAGACATTGTTGACTGCGTCTCTACCGACCAATCTTCTAGTGTCAATACAAGACTCGTCCAATTCATTCAGATTAGTAACACCCAACATTCTCATGTCCGCCTTCATTTCTTCCCTCAAGATTTGGATGGCCTTTCTGACACCCTTTTCACCGTAACCAGTGTTGGCATATAGGAAAGGTCTACCAAGACCCACAGCAACCTTACAATCTTTACCACCGATTGCAAGAGCCTTCAAGATGTCGGTACCTCTTCTGACACCACCATCGACGAAAATGTTGAAGTTTGGATCTAACTTACCCTTAGCCTTCAAAACTGGAACAGATTCAGCCATGACCTCGATCGGAGGTGGAGAAGTATCTAATTGTCTACCACCATGGTTGGACAAAACAACACCTTGACAGCCGATATCGATTGCCTTTTCAATGTCTTCGGTTCTTTGGACACCTTTCAGCATAACTGGGAGTTTGGTGAGGCCGATAATGTCTTTAACTTCATCCCACGTCAGCCTTTTGTCAATGAAAGATGGCATAGCACCAGAAGTGGAACCTGCTCTAACGGAATGGTCCTCATCCAATTCGTCATGATCTTCAGTAATTCTCATTCTGATATCTTTTTCTCTGTTACCTCTGTTGGCAGCATCGACAGTAACAAAAATTGCCTTCATGCCCAAATCTTCGGCCTTCTTGATGGTTCTTTTGACGACATCCTTGTCTTCATTGACGTACAATTGGAACCATTGGGTAGCACCTGGAATTCTGCTTTCTGCAATTTCATCCAAAGAGTAAGAAGAGAAGGAAGAGATCATTTGGATAACGCCTTCCTTACCTGCACCTCTAGCGATGGAGCACTCACCATCGTCGTGGCCAAGTTTGGCAGATGCGGCAGCAGAAACATAGAATGGAACAGAAGATTTCGAACCCAAAAGAGTTGTGGATGTGTCAACATCTTGAACGTTAACACAGCACTTTGGTCTGAAGTAGATTCTTTGGTAAGCGTAGTGATTTTCTCTCATTGTGATTTCGTCTTCCGCACCACAAGAGTAGTAGTTCCAAGCCTGCTCAGTCAAGACTTTGCTTGCAATGTATTCGAAGTCGTAGATGTTTTGAATTCTGGAGAGGGCAGGTAAGTGCTCCAAGAGTTCCAATCTGTGTTTTTCCTGATCATCGATGATAATTTCAATCTTTGGGGCTTCACCGACCAAGACACCCAACTGTTTTTCCTTAGGAAGGAAGTTTTCAATGGTACCCTTTGGGTGGATCTTGTTGTACAAGACCGTTGCATCATGACCAGCGTTCTGGATCAAAGGGGTGGTTCCACCAGGATGCATGTCGATGAAGTCGGTCAAGTCGTACACGTTGCCGTTGACTGTAATCCAACAGTCGTCGGCAGTGTTGTGTTTCACAAACTCTTCCACAGGAATTTTTCTGTTGGAGGAGGCGGTTGCAGCTTCGTCGTTCGCAAGGGAAGGCTGCACCAAGAAGTACGATGCTGCTGCTGCTGCCACGGATGCCACTGAGGCAGCCAGCACTCTGGAGCTTCTTGATTGTTGCTGGTTGTGCGTAGAGGAATAAGGAAGAGAAGAAGAAGTCACGCTTCTCTTTCCCCATGTGGAGGAGGGCTTAAGGTTTCTCACAACGTTTCTGAACTGTGATCTTAGCATTGTGGGGTGTTCTGTATGCTATGCGTTATACTATGCGGTGTGCGTTGTACGTTATGTATTAGATGGGGCTTCTTGTTTCAAGAAGTGATGGGCAGCTGTCGTTGCTATGGTTGCTGTAGAACAATGTCGTTATCGAAGAAAAAAGGGAGGGAGAAAGGAAGGAAAGAAATAAAACAAGCACATATTTCCTCCTTCCTGTGGGCTCTCTTTCTTTCCCCCCAGATCTCTCAAGACACGTACGGACATGGTGATTTACTTATATATGCACATACCTCTAGGCCTCGGAACTCCAGAACCGTCCAAAGTGACAAATTTTTTTCCCCGAGACGACTCACACCCCCAGGGCCCTCCGCTCCCCGGGCCGCTACGAGAAAGCTCGCCGCCGCCGCGCTATTCCGGCCCCGGCTTTCTACGCGGTGCGACTCGCACCGTTTGTCCGACGACCCGTAGGTCTTCTCCGATAGTCGCATTTGCCTGCGACGGGCGGAACTGTGTCCCATCTACGGGGGGCTGGCCGGCAGGGTGGCCGCCCCGGAATTTTCGAGATTGGGTCCCGTAGTTCGTTTGTCCAGTCTGGAGTCGACCTTTTTGGTCGATGAGTCTCTATATCGTGCTGGAAACCCTCTTCGGCGACACGTCTTCCCGCTGCTGCTGGCGGGTGCACTGTGATATTGTGCCATTGCGTGCGGAGACACACACACATGCACAAAACGGTATTACTCCCTCTTGCCTGCCAACCGGCAGGCCCCCGGATGACTCACCGGCAGCTGCCGTGAATCATCTATGCTGCCGCTGCACGCTGCCACCCCTCGTAGTCAGCGAGGGGCGCGGTGCTAGCGCCGTGCAATCAGCCGGAGTCAGCGCGGGCAATCGAGCGGGCGTGGCGGTGGCGCCCCGCGTGCCGTCGGGGCCTCGGGTGATTCACCCACGGCCCCGGAGAATTTGTGGAAAGGGAGAGAAAAAAGGAAAGAGCGGGCCGGAGCGCCAAGGGGGAAAGGAAGCGAGGAAGCGAAGAAAGAAAATAAACTAAAAAAATCTCCCGGTCTCCACGTGATCCCGGGGCCATCGCATTGCGACAGCGGATTCTGTCGCAGCATCTGCTACACCTTTCCTGTCGTGCTGCGACGCCCCCGCTGTTGCTGTTGTTGTTGTTATTGTACTGCATTTTCTTCTCTTGCTGAATCGGGGAATCGCCAGTTCCCCAATCGGCCTCGCTTTCTGCCGCTGGGTGGGCCACGGAGAGGTGGCTCCTTCCCACAGGATGCTGCACTGCACTGCACTGCCCCGTTCGCCAATGGCATCGGTTTCCTCCCCTTCTTATCTGGGAACCGAGAACAACCTCTGCCTTCAGGGAAGCTTTGTTCGTTCTGCTCATTGACTGGAAGGAAACTCATTGCAGAGACCCAACGTAGTTGTACCGAACAAGCCTACGCAACAAGATGTCGTCCAAACCCGCCGCCGCTACCGCTACCGCCGGCCCGGTAAACCACCAGAGAACGCAATTGCACAAGACGGTCACGGCCGTCTCGAAAGACTCCAAGTGGGTCTCCCCCTTCAGAGTGTCTGGCGCCGTCGGCCCTAAGGTCAAGAGCAAGAACCCGGGCAACTACTCGTCCTACATCACTGCCGGCAGCACTCCTGTCGCTACGAAGCCTGCTGCAGAGGAAGCAGCACCAGCGGAAACAGCCGAAGCAGAGGAAGAAGCTCCAGCAAACATTGCCGCAGAGGCAGCAAAAGGTGTTGCGAACGCTGAATATGATGAGGAAGCCCCAATTGATGAAACCGAAGAACCTTTGGAACCTACTGCCACCAGCGAAGACGCTGCCGAAGAACCTGAAGAGCCAATTGGAGAAGAAGCTGCCGAAGCAGTAGTTCCAGAAACAGAGGTTGCAGCAGATGCAGAAATAACAGAAGACGAAGCCAGCGAACCAGCAGCAGCTGAACCAGCAGCAGCTGAATTAAAGGAGAAAAAGGCTCTCCCTGCAGTGCAAGAAGTTCCAGCATTGATCAAGAGCCATCCTAAGATGTTACGCAGATACAAGGACAACTTCAACATCACCTCCCAGATCATGAACAAAAACAGAATCGAGAACTTGGACCGTCGTGTCAACCTCGGTGCCGGCTTGGTTTTGACCGAAGAGCAGATCTACGAGTTGGCCAGAAAGAAGTTGGAACCTTTGATGAAGCAGATTGATGACCGTGTTGCCGAAAACAACGCCCGTGATGCAGCTGCCGCAGCCAAGGTCGAAGAAGGTATTAGATTGAATGACGAAGCCGTTGTCGCAAAGGAGTTGTCCCAGTATAAATCTTCTGTCGATGCGAAAACCAAATCCGTCAAGGCCGATCACGAAAAGAAAATCAAGGAGCTCGCAGATAAAGCCGCAAATTCTAAATCCGATACCGAAAAGCATATCCAAGATCAGAAGGACGGAATTGTCAAGGACAAGGAGGATGCCGAAAAGGCCGAAGAAGATGCAGTTCAGAAGCACATCACCGACAAGGAGACTTTGATTGAAACTGCAGACAAGTTGAAGGAAGATAAAACCAAAGAGTTGGAAGATGCAAAGGCAAAGCAAATCGAAGAAACTGAGCTGACCGAAAAATTCCAAACCGATGCCACCGAGCTACAATCGAAGCAGGTTGATCTGCAATCCGAGGTAGATGCCAGAAAGGCAGAGCTAGAGGAAAAGATCAAGAAGGTTGAAGCCCTGATTGCTGCCAAGCATGAAAAGAAGGAAAGCATCCGTTCTTCCATCAAGAGAAGAAAGGTTGCTGACAGGTCCTTCAACATTATTGACGCGAAGCACACGCAAGGTGCTGCCAACGTCGCTGTTCTATCCAACCAAGTTGGTCTTTTGAATGGTAGACTTGCTGCTCATTCTACCAAGATTGATCATTTGAACACCACCGCCAAAGACACTCTGACTTCAAAAAGAGCAGAAGCAAAGAAGGCTTCAGATGATTGGCAAGCCCATCTGGCTCAAGTCAGACTTGATGAGGCCAAGAAACAAGAGCAAATAAGAATTGCAGCTGAAGAAGAGAGAAAGAGAGTCGAGCAAGAAAAGCTTGACGAAGAGGCAAGATTGAAGAAGGAAAAGGAGGAAGAGGAGGCTAGATTACAGAAGGAAAAGGAGGAAGAAGAGGCCAGATTACAGAAAGAAAAGGAAGAGAATGAAGCCAAGCTTGCTAAGGAGAAGGAAGAGAATGAAGCCAAAATTGCTAGGGAGAAGGCAGATGCTAAATTAGCTGCTGAAAAGAAAAAGAAGGAGGAAGAAGAAGAAGCTACAAGAGTCGCCGAAGAGGTGGCAAGAATGAAAAGACTGAAGGAGCTGAATGAGGAAAAACTCAAGCTGCAAAAATCTCTGGATGAACATAAAAAGGTGGAAGCTGCCGCTGCTGCCAAGGCAAAGGAAGAATCCGAAAAGAAATCTAAATCTGCTGAAGCATCTTCTTCTGGAGCTGGCATCCTAGCAGGTGTTGGTGCTGCCATGGTTGGCGCTGCTGCTACTGGTACTGCAGCCGCCGGTGCTGCTGCTTCAGGTGTCGCCGGTAGCATTGGAAATCCTTTAGGGGCTTCAGCATCCCAAGGACTTCCATCTTATCAAGATGAACTTGCAAAGTCCGACGCGGGTAACACTAGTTCCTTCGGCTCTAACAACCCATTCTACTTGGGTGAATTCAATGATAAGAAGGAGGATGACGTTCCTTCCACCATTCATGAAGAGGATGAAGTTGAAGCCTCTTTACCAGTCGGTAAAGAGGCAACAAAGCTGGAAAAAACTGTAATTCCCGTTGCTACGAAGGAGGTCGAAAAAATTGAAGAAGATCCATTGAACGATAATACGACTATTACCGAAAAGGCTGCTTCTCCTCTCGAAACAGTATCTTCCGGTCTTCTCGTTGCCAATGATGAAGAGCCAGTTTCTGAAGTCGAAAAGTATGCTGTTCCTACGGAAATGAAGCCAGCCGACGATTCTGCTCTAACTTCTGCAACAAGAAGAAGATCAATGGTTGACGAAGCAATTGCTCACATGACCCCTGCAGAACTTGACAGGATGAACACTCCTTTGTCTCAACAAATCAATACCAAGGAGCCAACGACTCCAACAACAGCAGAAGGTAAATCAAGATCAAACTCTTTGTCGAAATCAAGATCAAACTCGCTGACTTCAAAGTTCAAGTTCAAGAAGTCGGGTACAAAGACAAAGTCGAGATCTAATTCTATCAAGAACGAAACTCCAAAGCAGACAGTAACAGCTAAGAAGAGTAACCCCAAGTTAGCTAAATCAACTACCTCTAAAGCGGCAGCACCTGTATCAACTACTACTGCCATTTCTTCTCCTCCTGTTCCAGCCACTCCAACTATCGAATCGTCATCTGCTGTAGCTCCTGTTCCAACTACTCCTGCCTCAGCTGTGAGTATTGCTCCGTCAGGTCTTTCTGAAGCTGCAGAGGTTTCTGAAGCAAAGGCAGTTGAAATCAAGCCAACAACTGATGAATCTCCAGAAAAAGTTGCCTCTGGTAATGGCGAACAAGATAGTTCCGATGATGATGATGATTCAGATCTAGCTCCTACAACGGTGAATCCTGTTTTCACTGAAAAAATTGGTGTTGCTGAAACTGCACCTACAACTGCTAACACTGAGCCAGCTGCAGATGCGTCAAACTATGTTGAAGTTTCTACTCTGGAGACAGTTAGTAGTAACGAGTACAAACAAAACAAGGATGATCCAAATTATATGGTTCTGCATCCCTAAGGTTTTGCGACTCGATTACTCTAGTAAAAACACTTTTTGAGTTCCTTTTTTGATTATTTTATTATCCCTTAACACGAAAGCTATTTTCTTATTTTTGCTTTTCTCATTACTGTTTACTACTATCGTCGGATATGTTCTTTTAATTCTGTGTCCTTTTCCATATTTTTCAAATTTATTTTGCTTTGTAATTGTATTAATATTCAAGCGAAAACTTATTTTACTATTTTTGAGACGGTAAAAACTCAGGTTTTTCTTTCATTACTTAGTTATAAGGTGACCTATTTATATGCGAAACCGCCCTTCTCGAATGACCAGGAGTCATCTCTGATTCTACCTCTAAGAATAGGAATTTCAGAACCTGGCACGTAAACATCTTCAAACAAAATGTCCATCCTTGCTTCAGGAGGTGGCGAAGCATCAGCAAGCTTGACTTGTTCGTCAACGTATTTTCTAGCAGACTTGTCGAAGGCTTTGATTTCATCTTCGGTGGCGATTTCAAAATCAAGCAAATGAGCCTTCAAACCTGCAATTGGATCGTTTCTTGATCTCATGTTCTGAACTTCCTCTCTGGTTCTGTAAGTAGTACCAGGGTCAGACATAGAGTGACCACCATATCTGTATGTTTCAAACTCAATAACAAGAGGACCGTTCGAGGATTCACACCAGTCCTTAGCAAACTTGGCAGCTTGGTAAACGGCAAGAATATCCATACCGTTGACCTTCAAACCTGGAATGTATTGACCTCTCTTATAATAATCGGTCAGGGCAGATGATCTTGCAGCAGAGGTACCCATACCGTACTTGTTGTTTTCACAGGTGAAAATACATGGCAAGTTCCAAAGTTTGGCAATGTTGAAAGATTCAAACACTTGACCTTGGTTAGCAGCACCATCACCATACAAAGTCCATGTACAATTCTTGTTGTCTCTGTATTGGTGTGCAAAGGCTAAACCGGTACCTAATGGGACTTGGGCACCAACAATACCATTACCACCATAGAAGCCGTGTGTGTACATGTGCATAGAACCACCCTTACCACGAGAAACACCGGATCTTCTACCCATCAATTCCGCAAGGACTTCCTGGACAGAACTGCCTCTCATGTAGGTGATACCGTGACATCTGTATGAGGTGATAATGTCGTCTTGCTTAGTGATCGCATTTTCAATACCAACGGCAATTGCTTCTTGCCCAACAGACAAATGGCAAAAACCTCTAATTTTCTTGGCCTTATATAGAGCATCGGCAGCCATTTCCATTCTTCTGATAATGATCATGTCTTTGTACATTTGAAGCAAGGTACCCTTCTCTGTCTGATAGTCCAAAGATGGAGGATCCAGCTTGTAACCTTCGAAGGAGAACTCTGGCAAGGTGATTTCAACCTCATCATCCAAGTTCTTGGCTTCTGGGGTGGCTTCTGTTGCCAACGTTCTTGCAAGGGTAGGGAAAACCTTGATCGTAGCAGCCCTCTTTGGCAATAGACGTAGCATTGTTTGTTTGTTGAAGTTTCTGTGGTTCCAAGGTCACCAATTGGTTTCTGCAGAAGAATCGAAGCATAAAGTTATCAGAAAGCAGTAGAGTGTTAATCGCCCTAGCTAGTACTGTCCCGGCGCACGCCTATCAATCAGCAGGTTCATGTAGTCGGGCTGTAGTTGTGCACAGAGCGTGGGAGGTTAATTTCGGAACACAGTCTGCCTGGGTGTAGACAGGTGGGATGTAGATGGCGTAAGCCCTGTGTTACGTAAGGAAGTTTTTTTATTTTCTAGTTTACCATCCGTGCACCAAAAGTTATTTATTAATTTTTTTCATTTCTGGTGATTTATATTTTCGGGTCTATTTTAAACATGAATCAAGGCAAAAGTCAATAGGCACAAATTGCAAGCATTACAAGCACTGAAAAGGGTGAGTATCGACTTACGACGCTCTCACCTCCACATATTTGAAATACCGGCTTTAGAGATTTTATTGCTGGAAGATGACGGATGACATAAAGAAGTACAAGTACGAGGAAATCTCGAACAAAGTGCTTCGTACCGATAAGAGACTCTTAGATACAGGTTCGTTTGCTGACTCAGTAGACACTAATCCACACTCGATAAAGGGAAGAGTGACTGCTGAAGATTTTGGATCCAACATAAAAGACGCCAAGGTGCAAAGAGACTCCGGGGAGCAAGAGGAGATTGTGAACTTTGTTGAGAGTTCTACTAGAAGCGCAAAGACAACTAAAGAAAGGCAACAACGAAAACAGCTCAAGAGCAAATCAGCTTCGTTACTAGATACAGATGTCATCGACACGCTAAACTATGTTCCAACTACCGAGTCCAATGTGCTGATTTACAATCAGATTGTTGAATGGTGTAGTAAGAAACTTGACAACGATTTACCAGATGATGTTGTAAATTCG
This sequence comes from Pichia sp. NRRL Y-27259, assembly GCA_030563085.1. Lineage (NCBI taxonomy): Eukaryota > Fungi > Ascomycota > Pichiomycetes > Pichiales > Pichiaceae > Pichia > Pichia sp. NRRL Y-27259. The sequence goes on from JAKUBB010000011.1 coordinate 242,409, forward strand.
TTGGCAGATATAGTCATTGAAATTTTGAAGTCTAATGACCCAAATTCGCTTGTCAAGAAACAGCAAGTTATGGATGTTCTTAAACAAGAAGTTTCTGACGAAGATTTTCTAAAACTGTACTCTTTGGTCAATAGTTTATCCGATTACGAACAAAAGTCCGGAAACGGAGATCATACGGATGGAGATGGTTTGGGAATAATAATAGACTCTGATGATAATGAAAATGACGATAATGATGGAGAAGCTGATGATTCTGACGATGATGATGATGATGATGTGGACAATGAGGAAAGAGACGATGGCAGGTTAGAGCATGAGCTACTCAATGCAGATGTTGAGGACCCAGGGACTGTGGTGAAATTGGTGAATAATAAAAACTATGCTGGACAAGTAGACTATAAATCAATAGACAAGTATTGGCTCAATCGACAGTTGTCAAGGCATCAGACTCAGATAGATTCCTATAAATATGCCGACATCTCAAAACATATCTACAAACAATTAGATTTATTAGTGGCTGGAAAGATTGATTTGAGGGTCTTTGAACAAGAAGTCGTATCTGTGCCCGATTTTGAAGTGAATGATTTCCTGCACACTCTTATACATAATTATGAAAAAATCTATTATGCAATAAAGCTTTCCAGGGAAGATGATGAAGCTGTTAAGACCAAATTGGTATCTATACTAAAATCTTTAGATAAAACAAGCACAGGAAAACGGTTACTTGATTCTGAAAGCTCAGAAAATCCCTCGAAGCGTCAAAAAGTTATTAAATCGGGCACTATTCATTCTGCAGCCATGAGTGAGTACCCAAGAAACATAGATATAAACAATTTGGTTTTCAGTCAAGGCTCGAAGCTAATGACGGTATCCAAGTTTGAGTTGCCAAAAGGATCATTCAAGAGAATAAGAAAAAGCTGGGAAGAAATTCATATACCGGCTCCAGAAAAGGCAAAGCAATTGGCAGATGAGGTACTCGTTCCGATATCAGACTTACCAGAATGGACTCAGTCTGTATTCCCATCTGGAGAGATGCTAACGTTGAATCTAATACAGTCAAAAGTTTTCCCAAGTGCTTTTAACAGCGACTGTAATATCTTAATGTGCGCCCCTACAGGTGCAGGTAAAACCAATGTTGCAATGTTAACCGTTTTAAGAGCATTGTCAAATTTCAGAAGTACTGGTGGAAAAATCCAGCTCCACAACTTTAAGGTCGTTTATATTGCACCTTTAAAAGCGTTGGTTCAAGAGCAAGTTAGAGAGTTCGACCGAAGACTATCCCATCTTGGTATAACTGTCAATGAATTAACTGGCGATTCTAATTTGACTAAGCACCAAATTGAGTCTACTCAAATCCTAGTAACAACTCCCGAAAAATGGGACGTCATTACTAGAAAAAATAATGATGTTTCATACATAAATTTGGTTCGTTTGATCATTATCGATGAAGTTCATTTACTTCATGATGAAAGAGGTCCTGTATTGGAGAGCATTGTTTCCAGAACCATGAAAAATATGGACGAAAATATTGAAAGCAGAGTCAGATTTGTGGGATTATCTGCAACCTTACCAAACTACAAAGACGTAGCTCAATTTTTGAGAGTTGAGAGGGACGGCTTGTTTTACTTTGATGCCTCGTATAGACCTTGTCCTCTTGCACAGCAGTTCATAGGTATCACTGAGAAGAAGGCATTCAAAAAGTACGAAGCGATGAACGAAGTGTGTTATGAAAAAATGATAGAGAATTTGTCAGAAGACAATCAGATCATCATTTTTGTCCATTCACGAAAGGAAACAGTAAAAACCGCAAAGTGGCTAGCAAACAAACTGATAGAAGAAGAGAAATTGTCCAGCTCAATGAAGTTTTCAAGTGGTGTCAAAGAAATATTGAAGACTGAAGCTGAAAATGCTTCTAACAAAGGTCTCAAATCCGTTTTGGCTTCAGGAATAGGAGTTCATCATGCTGGTATGAATAGGGATGACAGAAAAACAGCGGAAGATCTATTTGCTGAGGGACATATTAAGGTTCTAGTGTCTACCGCCACTTTGGCTTGGGGTGTTAATTTACCCGCTCACACAGTTATTATAAAAGGAACCAGCGTATATTCACCAGAAAAAGGAACTTGGGTGGATTTATCGCCGCAAGATATTCTCCAGATGCTCGGTAGAGCTGGTCGTCCAAGATATGATACTCATGGTGACGGTATTATCATAACTTCCCAGGACCAAATTAAATATTATCTAGCAATTTTGAACCAACAGCTTCCAATTGAATCCCAGATGTATTCCAAACTTACTGATAGTATTAATGCTGAAATTGTGGCTGGGTCAATTAGATCATTGAAAGATTGTATTTCCTGGATGGGATATACATATCTATATGTGCGCATGCTTCACTCTAGAGATATATACTATGTGGGGCCACTATATGATAATGACCCTGAGCTCGTTGAAAGAAGGAAAGATCTTGGATATTCAGCACTTCTCATTCTTGCTAAAAATGGTCTGGTAAAATACAATTACTCCAAAGACTTAATCATACCTACTAATCTAGGCAAGATTGCATCCTATTATTATATCAGCTATAGGAACATGAGGAACTTCGAAGAAAAACTTAGACCACATTTTTCAGAGATTGAATTATTTAGGCTTTTTGCAAGCTCTGAGGAGTTTAAATATGTGCCTGTTAGAAGGGAAGAAAAGGCTGAATTACAGAAACTAGTGGAAAAAGCTCCAATACCAATAAATGAAGATGTGGAAGATTCGTTATCTAAAATTAACGTCTTACTACAAGCTTATATTTCTCGCTTGAACTTGGACGGTTTCGCACTGATGGCTGATATGATATTCGTATCACAGTCAGCAGGTAGGTTATTTCGTGCTTTATTGGAATTGGCCTTAAGAAAGGGTTGGGCCAAACTTTCGAGAACATTATTAAGCATCTGTAAAATGGTGGAGAAAAAATTGTGGTTAACGGGTACATCTTTGAGACAATATCCCAACGTTCCACCCGAACTCATTAACGTGGCTGAAAAATCTTTAACGCCTTGGAAATATTACCTTGCATTAAGTGATTCCTCGACAATTATCAGATCATTGAAGGCAGAGAAGTTTGGTAACCTCGCTTCAGAATTAGTGAAAAAATTTCCTCAGGTTGACATTAACTACAACCTGCAACCGATCACTCCTAGTTTATTGCAGGTGGATCTTGATATCACCCCTCACTGGAAATGGGATATTAATCTACACGGCTTTACCGAATCTTTCATTCTTTTCCTTGAAGACTGTGACGGAGAGAAATTATTATACGTTGACAGATTTGTGGTCCATAAAGATTACATTAATGAGCACCATTCTTTGACGTTCACTGTTCCAATATTTGAAATTGAACAACCGAACTACTTCATATCTCTAATCAGTGAGAAATGGCTTTTCTGTGAAACGAGAGTTCCTGCTATCTTGTCTACCATCACTATTCCCCAAAAATTTCCTGCTACTACTCCACTAATCGACTGTTCTTTGGTTCCTATCACAGAACTAGGTATCAAGGAATTTGCCTCTGTTTTCCATTTCGAGTTTTTTAACAAATTCCAGTCACAGGCTTTCGACGCAGTCTATAATGGTGAAAAAAGTTTATTACTCGCTTGTTCAAAAGGTAATGGTAAGACCACGACAGCTATTCTATCAATATTGAGACATTGGAAGAATAATGGTGGTAGAGCAATTTACATTGCTCCCAGTCAAACCTTTGTGGACCTTTTTTTGAAAAAATGGAAGAAAAAGCTTTTTAAATTAGCTGGTGGAAAAGTTATCAACAAATTCAGTGGGGATTTAGGTGTGGATCTTCAAATAATATCCCAATCGCACTTGGTTGTATGCACCCCAGAGCAGGTTGAAACTGTTTCTAGACGATGGCAGCAAAGGAAGAGTATACAGGCGATTGAGCTTATCATAGCTGACGATTGTCACACAATTGGATCTGGTCATCAAGGTGCTTTCTATGAAATTATCATCAATAGATTTAGATATCTTGCCACCAACTTTGAGAAAAAAATACGGTTTGTTATGTTGTCCTCATCTATTGCAAGCTACAAGGATTTTGCCGACTGGGTTGATATACCGAAGCAGAATCTTTTTGTTTTCGATCCAAGAGAAAGGGTTTGCCCACTGGAAATTAAGTTTGATTACGTTGATATTACTCACAATCCATCATTATTGAAGTGTTTGGTCAAACCAAGTTATAAAGCTATCAACAGTATGGATCATCGCAAGGGTGAACAAACATGTTTAGTTTTCGTTCCGGAACGGAAAAACTTAGTTGATTTCTCCAAAAGCTACATCCAAAAACTGGAAACAGACGATTTAAGCTGGCTTCAAACTGATCAAGAATCTATTGATTCGCTTTTAGCTAATGTTCAAGACCCTGCACTAAGTACAAGCTTGAAGTTTGGATTTGGTTATTGCCACGAAAATATGGCTGTAGCTGATCAGAAAATCGTACTAAACTTATTTGAAGCAGGGGCTTTAAAATGCCTATTGGCTACGAAAGATGCATCCCGGTGGTGTCCATTTGCCAGTATTGTTCTTGTATTGGGAACCAAAGAATACGATAGAAGAGAGCATATGTACGTTGATTATAGCATTGATGATGTACTAGAAATGGTCAATCTTGCTAGAATCAATGAAGAGAAAATTTCCAAAGCAATTGTTTTCACAAATTCCTCTAAGCTCGATTATTATAAAAGGTTTGTGGCTTTATCACTTCCACTTGAGAGCCACTTGAATAATTTCATTGAAGATGCTTTGATAAGTGACATCGGCTTGATAAAAAATAGACAGTACGCTGTTGATTGGATCACATACTCCTTATTCTATAGAAGATTGCAACTGAATCCATCTTTCTACAAACTCAAAGATAATTCAGAAGACGGATTATCTGAATATCTTTCTGAATTGATTGAAAAGACTCTAGGCGAGCTTCAATCTGCCAAGCTCATAGAGCTAAATATTGATAATGAGTACAATGATGACAAGGCTGAGGGTGACAATGAAGACGAGAAAACAGAAATCAGCCCGCTCAATGGTTGTCTTATTGCCAACTACTATAATGTTTCATATTCAACGATGGAAATGTTAGGGCAATTGAATGAAAAGGCTAGGTTGAAAAAAATTCTCGAGATCATTTGCCTAGCAAGTGAGTTCGAAGATGTTTTAATCAGAGATGATGAGAAAACTCTACTTTTCAAACTATACAATAGCCTTCCACTGAAGTGGTCTTTTGATGTTGATTTTGAGTCACCAGGATTGAAAGTATTCATTCTACTACAAGCATACTTTTCACGCTTCAAATTAAAGCCCGATCAGCTGGCAGATCTAAACACAATACTACCAAAAGCCACAAAGATCTTGTATGCCTGTGTAGATGTTTTATCAAGTAAAGGACATCTAAACGCAATGTTAGCTATGGATTTATGTCAAATGATTAGCCAAGGTTTGTGGAATAACGATAGTGGGCTAAAGCAAATTCCATTCTTTCATGATGGCATCATTGAAAAATGTAAGGAACAAAAGGTCGATTCAGTGTATGACATTATGGAACTTGACGAAGATGTCAGGGAAGTTATCCTGAAAAGTTTATCGGCGAAACAAGTGTCAGACGTCGCGGACTTCGTCAACAAATATCCGAACTTGGAGATTACTTATCGTTTAGAAGGAGAAGCTGTTGCTGGAGAAAGCAAAGAAATCGAAATAGAGATAAGCAGGGATGAAAGCGTCGATGACCTTTCTATCGTTTCTTCAACGTACCCTACGAAAAAGTTTGAAGGTTGGTGGATAGTAATTGGAAACAATGTCAATAATGAGTTGTATTCAATCAAGAAAATGACTATAACCAAGGAAAACCAAAAAGTGAGAATGGAGTTTACGATTCCCGAAGCAGGTAAGCACAATGTGTATATTTGGTGCGTCTGTGACTCCTATCTTGAGGCAGACAAACAGGTCGAAATCAAAGATCTGATTGTGAAGGCTGACTGATTTTTTGTACCATATTTGTATAGTAAAATTGGGCAATGTACTTAATAGAGAAAAATAAATTCATGTAAATTTAAAGATTTCGGGGAAATCTTTGATTCGCAAAGGCGATTAGAGCTCGCAGTAAGAATCGCGATGAAGCTGTTGAGGATGAATCTTCACTTTCCTACACTTTGCCATGCCAAGAACTTATCACTTTCCATAATACTTCAACGTTGATAAAAGGACTACAGTTATCTATTGGCAAATATGAAGTATGTTTTGGATTATGTTATCACCATTTGCTTTTATTCACACTTTCAAATACTAACTTTAAGTCACGATGAAAATTCAAATATAATAATTTTAAATTTCACAGATTTTTTATTGATGATTTACCGGTCATTTTCCCCTACCCCCGTATATATCCGGAGCAGTACTCCTATATGTGTGATATAAAGAAGTCATTAGATGTTGGAGGAAACTGTATACTGGAGATGCCTTCTGGGACAGGAAAGACTGTTTCACTATTATCTGTCACGGTGGCGTATCAGATGCACTATCCAGAACACAGGAAAGTTATTTATTGCTCGCGTACTATGTCAGAAATTGAAAAAGCATTGATTGAATTGCACAAACTAATGGATTTTCGATCGAAGGAGCTAGGTTATGTTGAAGACTTCAGAGGATTGGGTTTGACAAGTAGAAAAAATTTATGTCTTCATCCCGTCGTTGGCAAAGAAAGGACGGGTATCATTGTCGATGAAAAATGTAGAAGAATGACGAATGGTGAGCTTAAGCAGAAGATTGAAAATGGAGAAGGCGATATAGAGGATTTATGTTCTTTCCATGAAAAATTATATGAGAAAGACCCCACCAACTTAATCCCTCCGGGAGTCTACTCTTTCGAACAATTGATCAAATACTGTTCAGCGGAGGGGACCTGTCCATATTTCACGATCAGACGTATGATGCCATTATGTAACATTGTCATTTACTCATACCATTATTTGATTGACCCCAAAATTGCAGAAAGAGTGTCCAAGGATCTTTCTGGAGACAGTATAGTTATTTTTGACGAAGCGCACAATATTGATAACGTCTGTATCGAGTCTCTATCCATGGACATAACAGATGACTTGTTGAAAAAAGCAACCAAGGGTGCCAACAATTTGAGCAAAAGAATGGAGGAAGTTAAAAAAATAGATAGCACACGACTTCAGGATGAATATGAGAAACTTGTAGAAGGGTTACGTGAGAATGATATTGTCAATCCCGGTGAAGAAACTTTTATTGCCAACCCCGTTTTGCCTAGTGATGTTTTGGATGAGGCCATTCCTGGTAGTATCAGAAGAGCTGAGCATTTCATATCCTTTATGAAAAGGTTGATTGAATATTTGAAAACTAGAATGAAGGTTCTTCATGTTATAGCGGAAACGCCTACATCTTTCCTTCAACATTTGAAACAGCTCACATTTATAGATAAGAAACCTTTAAGGTTTTGCTCTGAGCGATTATCGTTGTTGGTAAGGACTTTGGAAATTACACAGATTGAAGAATTTATGGCATTGAAAGATATAGCTACATTTGCATCACTTGTGGCGACATACGATTCAGGGTTCACTCTTATTTTGGAGCCATTTGAGACCGAAAATGCTACCGTTCCTAACCCATTATTACGTTTCTCTTGCTTGGATGCTTCGATTGCGATCAAACCTATTTTTGAGAAGTTTTCATCAGTGATTATCACCTCGGGTACTATTTCACCATTGGATATGTATCCCAAGATGCTAAATTTTGACACTGTCATCCAACAATCATACAGTATGACATTGGACCGCCGATCCTTTTTACCTATGATTGTTACCAAGGGTTCTGACCAGGTGGCCATTTCTTCTAGATTTGAAATCAGAAACGATCCCAGTGTTGTCAGAAATTATGGCACATTACTGATTGAGTTCTCAAAGATTACTCCAGACGGGTTGGTTGTTTTCTTTCCCTCTTATCTCTATATGGAAAGTATCATTTCGCAGTGGCAGACTATGGGTATTTTGGATGAAGTTTGGAAATATAAGTTGATATTGGTGGAAACCCCCGATGCCCAAGAGACTTCATTGGCATTGGAAACATACAGGAAAGCATGCTCCAATGGACGTGGTGCAGTCTTGTTATCTGTTGCGAGAGGTAAAGTTTCTGAAGGTATCGATTTTGATCATCATTATGGCAGAACCGTTTTGATGATTGGTATTCCGTTTCAATATACCGAGTCCAGAATTTTGAAGGCCAGATTGGAGTTTTTAAGAGACAACTATCAGATCAGAGAAAACGATTTCTTGTCTTTCGATGCAATGAGACATGCAGCACAATGTTTGGGAAGAGTTTTAAGAGGTAAGGATGATTACGGGGTCATGGTTTTGGCGGATCGTAGGTTTGCTCGAAGAAAAGGTCAATTGCCCAAATGGATTGCTCAGGGCTTACTAGATGCAGATACAAACCTTTCGACGGATATGGCGATTGCGTCCGCAAAGAAGTTCTTGCGTACTTCTGCTCAGCCTATCGACATCAAAGATCAGGAGAGTGGTGTATCTGTGTGGACCTACGACCAGCTACTTGATCACCAACAAAAACAGGAAGGGAACAGGTACATCGACGAACTCAAGGACATAGACGGTGACGAGATTATGGCTTAGAAGGCCAACAGTGGACGAACGTCAGAGTAACCATTTGTTCAAGCGTACAATTCTTTGTAAAAATAGGTAGTAAATTTCGTTCCGCTACTATACGACGCGTCTCCTCAGTTTTTCAGGCTCGTCGTTTTTTTCAAACTCGGGGCAAGTATTTAAAAAGGTGTTTCGCCGCAGAGCATTTTACAGATGAGCATCCCGCAAGCTCGATTAGTAATTGCGTGCTTGCATTAGATAGGAACCTGACCGGGCTGGCTGGAAATATAGAAGCAAAGAAAATAGATAGATAAAGGAAAAATGTCTAAAGAATACGTGTACATTGTTGCTGGGGCAAGAACTCCAATCGGTTCCTTTCAGGGTTCATTGTCTTCACTAGGATATGTTGATCTTGGTGCTCATGCTGTCAAGGCCGCCCTGGAGAAGATTCCACAGATCAAGCCAACCGATGTTGAAGAGATCTTCTTTGGCAATGTGCTACAGGCAAATGTTGGGCAAGCCCCAGCAAGACAGGTTGCCATCAGGGCCGGTTTGGGCGAAGACACTCCGGCCACTACAGTTAATAAGGTATGTGCATCTGCCATGAAGGCCGTTATTCTTGGAGCACAGACCATTTTGACTGGATGTGCGGACATCGTTGTTGCTGGTGGTGCCGAGTCCATGACTAATTGCCCATACTACTTGCCAACTGCAAGGGGCGGGTTGAAATTCGGTGACAGCACTGTTGTCGATGGTATTTCCAGAGACGGTTTGAACGATGCATACGATGGCAAGGCAATGGGTGTTGCCGCTGAAAAATGTGCATCTGACCACAAGATTTCAAGAGAAGAGCAAGATGAATTTGCCATTGCATCATACAAAAAGTCACAGAAGGCTCATGATGAAGGCAAGTTTAAGAATGAGATTGCGCCAATCACAGTCAAAGGTATTAGAGGTAAGCCCGATGTCATTGTGGAGAGGGACGAGGAGAGCAGCAGGTTAAACGAGGGCAAGTTGAGAAGCGCCAGAACTGTTTTCAAGAAGGAAAACGGTACCGTCACTGCACCAAACGCATCTCCAATCAACGATGGAGGTGCTGCGTTAGTGTTGGTGTCGGAGAAGAAGGTCAAGGAGCTCGGTCTCAAGCCAATTGCCAAAATTCTCGGCTGGGGTGATGCCGCCCATGCGCCGGTCGATTTCACCACCGCTCCTTCGCTTGCCGTTCCAAAGGCCGTCAAGCACGCCGGTCTCACGCTAGACGACGTCGACTACTTCGAGTTCAACGAAGCCTTCTCCGTCGTCGGGTTGGCCAACACCAAGTTGCTCAACTTGGACCTTGCCAAGGTCAACGTCTACGGTGGTGCCGTTGCCATCGGACACCCATTAGGTTGCTCCGGTGCGAGAATCATCGTCACCTTGATGTCTGTCTTGGCACAAGAGAACGGCAAGATCGGTGCCGCCGGTATCTGTAACGGTGGTGGTGGAGCTTCTGCCATCGTCATTGAAAAATGCTAGATGTAGAATCGTGTTTGTCTAATAAGCTTTATAATGACTGAATCACCTGGCACTCGATCCGACCCATTCATTAGATTACCATTTATAACTAAATGTGTTACTTCTACTTTCAAAAAAGAAAGTTTATCAGTTGCAGTTGAAGCCAACCAACGGCTCAATTCCAACGCTCGTAAACGCCAGCGAGATGCGGTCCTCTTCGCCTTCGCCACGGGCTGGACGCTGTGCTGTATTTCTACCCTCCAGCGGTCCCCCAGCTCATTGCTGGCGACGACAATGCCAGGCTTCCCATGGCTGCCGCACGCCGACCGCAGGAATCGAACAGGACACCTCAAACTGTAAGCGCTGGACTAGAGCCGCGACAAGGTCTTGACCCTTCCGACAACAGCCATTACAGCAAAGAAAAAAGCTTGCAAGCGCCCTATAATGTGATAATATATACCCTGGGCAGCTTCCTTTTCTGTTGCTTTCTGGGTGCTCTCCTGATGGGTGGAGATTACCCCCGTGTGTTGAAATGAGATGTCGAACGCCATTAGGATCTAGATAAAGGAATGCCGTACATGGTTAAATCCGTTAGGTCCGTATGAAGATTCGACATCAAGTAATCTAAAACCTGTTAAGATAACAGATGTCCAGAGAATATAAATAGGAGAGGTTTTCTCTCCTATCTGTGTTTAGAATTATTAGTTATTAGAAGTTATATAAGTTGTTTTAACTAAGTAACGAGAATAACATATAATGGATATTCATAATAGAATAGCTAGATTACAACACCGTGCTTTCCAAAACGAAATTAGAGGCTATTTTATCCTGATGTAGTTGAACGGGTAAAAAGTTTTGAGGAGTTAACAGGTACAATAGTGACCTTCATGTTTTTCTCTTGTAGTCACTCCTTACGCTTGTTTTAGAAACAACCTGAGCCCACCAACACATTCTCCATATGTTCTAGCATCAGCTAGCTCTATATACAGTCCTTCCACCCTTCACCGACCTCCCTAATCTGTCTCCGAGCAGCTGCAGTCCTCACGGCAGATGGAAAATGAGGGACAACTCCCAGACTGTCGCGCCTCAGCCACAAAAGCTTTATCCGTCTCAGAAGCTGTGAAGGTTTAATCAGAGAAGACGTCAGCGGTTTTTGCCTGCTACACTTGCACTGCTAGCAGAAGATTGCTAGCGGCAGATCCTGAATCCAGCACAATACCAAGAAAATTCTTGCTAGTTCAATCAATCCATTCATGTCGAACCCAGAAGAGTTAATTGCAGAGGTATGTATTCTGTTAGCCCTAATCCGTCCCACATATTTTCCGATGCCGATCAAAGTCACTCAACAGCAGATATACTAACACACCTAACCATCCACTCACCTAATTGCTACAGGCCAACAAGAAACTGAAAAAGAGTTCTGGGCTGTTTTCCTCTTTTCTCGGAGGATCCAGTGTTTCCAAGTATGAAGATGCGTCCGATTTATTAACACAAGCAGCTAACCTATACAAGCTTCAACGTCGAAGTGTTGAGGCAGGGCGTTCATTCGAGCAGGCTGCCGACTGCCAGCTCAAGGCAGAATCCCCGGATGAGGCAGCAAACACCCTTGTCGAGGCCTTCAAATCTTACAAATTGGAGGCGCCGGAACAGGCTGCGAACTGCTTGGAGAAGGCCATTGGTATGTTTGTTCAACGAGGGCAATTCAGAAGAAGCGCTAATTTCAAGACAGATTTGGGTGAGTTATATGAAAACGAGCTACAGGACATAAAGAAGGCCATCCAGAGCTATGAGGACGCCAGCGAGTGGTACAAGGGAGACTCAGCAACGGCCTTGTCGAACAAATGCGCATTGAAGGCAGCCGACTTATACTGTGACGATTCAATCAAGGATTACACGAAGGCTGCAACGACGTACGAAAGAGTGGCAAAGGAGTCGCTAAACAACAGTCTTGCCAAATGGTCGTTGAAGGAGTATTTTTTGAAGGCCATTCTATGCAGACTTGCAGACAGCAATGACTATGCCAGTGCCAATGCGGTTCTGCAGAGGTTTTTACAATGGGACCCAAGCTTTCAAACGACCAAGGAGTATGAGCTTGCATCCAAGCTTATAGATGCAGTGAAGGACGGAAGCTCCGATGACATTGCACTTGCGTCAAAGAATTTCGATAAGTTTTCCAGGCTCGACGGAATGAAGGTGAGAATCCTAAATACGATCAAAAACAATGTTGTTGCAGCTCCTGTAGATATTGACGAGGACTTTACTTAGTTTGTCGCCCGTGGGAGATCTGCACCAGTGTATAGAGCTCTACCTTTATATCAGACTATGCTTCATCTTTTTATGTGTTTCTTCTTTGTAGTTTAAACGTATGACTATAACTTAGGTTGATTTAGGGAAAGAAAGTGTACAAAATTGCGGCTGTAAAGTTTATTTATCCATTCAAAACCAAACTTTAAGTGAGTGTCTTCGGTAAGAGGCTAAAATTGGTGACAGTAAATCAGTAACAGTGACAGTAGAAAAAAATTGTTTTTGAAAATCAGCTTCTACCACCTCTGGAGAATCCACCTCTGGAGAATCCACCCCTTGAACCGCCTCTTCCACCACCTCTGGAGAAGCCACCTCTTCCACCACCTCTGCCACCGCCTCTGGAGGAGAAACCGCCTCTTGCTCCTCCTCTTCCACCACCTCTGGAAAATCCTCCTCTGCCACCTCTACCGGCAGAAGCACCACCTCTAGCGCCCTTTTTCTTTGGAGCCTTAGGTCCCACTTGCTTTGGCTTTGGCAAGAATCTCTCGAGTGGGAGTAATTTGTCAGCGGCGATGTAGAACTTATCTCCTCCCTTGAAGGAACTGGCTTGGACACCTTCGGAAGGCTTGATGGTGAAGAAGACTTCGTTCAATGGACCGAGGATCTCATCGACCTTACCCACCTGTGTCTTGTTTTCTAAATATATTGGGGCGTTGAAGTATGGGATCTTTTCGTTGGTAGATCTGCAGACAATGTCACCTTCACAAGAGTGAAGGAAAGCGCCCATTTCGAAAACTCTGTCTGGAGGGCCTTGTGGAGCGAAAGATCTTCCTCCACGGCCTCCTCTGAAACCGCCTCTTCCTCTGTTCATTATGTCTGGTATGTGGAGATTACTCTGTGAAGACACTTGTATTTGTACAGTAACCAAGACCCCGCTTCTGTTCATCAAACATAAACCGTTCATGTAGAGACTGTATCAAGTCAAAAAAAATTTTCATGAAACGAAAACTGATCGATTTTTTTTCTTCGCGGTGGAAACCAAAGGCGCTAGCTGATACGCAGAGGAGCCAAGTTTGTGGGCATATTGTCCTGTCTCTTGCTGCCGCTGCGGCCACCTCCTCCTGTTCCATACAGTCACATCATTAGACAGACAACGCAGACTGAGTGGTCACCGATGGCCCAAAGAGGCCCTCCAAACTTCTACCCGTAGGGTCTAACCTCAAACTGAATGGATGGGCCGGCTTTGAGACGATATCAGCCTTCCAAGCTTAATACGTAGTTGTGTTGAAGTCTATTTATTCTTGATGAAATATCCATATTAATGGTATATATTATTTTATGTTTGTTGCTTATATTATTAAAAACTTATATGACGTACAGATTGATGATTCTAAACATCAATATAAGGGACAAACCTCTTGAATTTATACACTCTTCATGTCGGTTAACTTCTCCATATTTAGATCACTTTGATGCCTTGTCTTCATAAAGATCTTTTCTGTATGTTGCAATACCTATTTTCATCCTATCTCTTATCTGTTATCTCTTATCTGTTATCTCGTCATCTATTTTCTGTCTCGATATTTTATCTTAACATGCACATCCCAGTGCAACAAACAGTAAATGCCGGCGAGTTCGAATGTCAATGGTGCTAGCCACTGCAAGCTCGCACAACTAAACCCCAGGCAAGCGCTATGGTGAAACAGCATATACGCACACACGAGCCTCCACCGTACGATGCTTCTCTGTGCGCCAGACCCGTGCACCGCATCTTACCGGGATAGCTCGCCCGGACGCAATTTTTGTGGTTTTCAGCGGTGTGGCCCAGTGGCCAAACACTGTGCTTCTTCACCGTTTCGTTTCCACCCCCGAGCCCGCAGTAATCCATGCGTACTCGCCCACATAAGGGCCGCCCTTCCGGGGGCGGCAAGTTTTCAGCGCGAGTGGGAAATTCGGTGGTCTACCCCGTCCCGCCCCCACGGTTCACCGTGGGGGTCGTAACAGCCGGCGGGCGATAGCCCGCTGTCGCCCGCCGGCTCCTCCTGAGAGGTCTTCTAGGCGTGAAAGCGCCGGGCAGTTCCACAAGAAATTACTGCCGGGCCTCCCCTCCTCGTGGGGAGGGGCCCGGCAATGGGAGCGTTCTGCGGACGATTGGCCCGGCGACCCCCCTGCGGGCCGCCGGACTGTTGAGTGCAATGCATGGATCCCAGCCGCCCGGCTGGGAAACTCGATACCGATCATTATGCCGGCTTGGGGGCTTTCTTTTTTAATGGGCAGGATCCGCTGATGGGATCCGATTAACACAACACAAACTAACTATACACTTTATTACACATTACCCGTTCATGGGGTCCTTTTTGCATTACAGCATTGAACGTTCACTCTGTCTTTGTAGGCGCAGCAGCCTCTGCAGAGCCCACCGCCTGGCTGTTGCCAGGGTCTTTGGCCGGCGTCGCAACGCTAGATTCTGTCTTTGGCTCCGTCTTGGCATCGGCGCCTCCCTTGGAGCCGTCCTTGGAGCCGTCCTTGGCCTCGGCCTCGGTCGTGGTAGGCTTGTGGTAGACGAGGTTCCGGTACCCGCCGCGGCCGTTATACCCGCCACGACTGCGGTTGCTGGATCCTTTACCACGGTCACGGGCATAACCGCCATATCCTTCACGGCCCCAGCCGGATTCGCTATAGTCGCCACGGCCGCCTCGGCCTCCACGTCCTCTTCTGTGTCCTCCACGGCCACCACGGCCCCGGCCACGTCCTCTGGATATCGCTGCCGTCGTAGAGGAGGGAGAAGATGGCGTCTCGGCACCTGCCTCGCCGGCATTCCCTCCTTCCGTCTCTTCTCCTTCACCAAGGGTCTCTTCGGCAGTCTTCTCCAGGTGGAGATCCTCCGAGGATGGAATCTTACTCTCCTCCTTGTCCTCGTCCTTGGCGTCGGCAGAAGCAGGCTCAACAACGCCACTGTCAGCACTGACGCCAGCCGGTTGGCCTTTATGTTCGTGCTGAACGTGGTCTTCTAGACCTTCAAAGGACTTCCCGCCGTCCACGTCTTCTCCCTTCCCTTCGTCCTTGCCTTCTTCAATGGACTTGGCATTTGGCTCCTGCGGAATACCGTCGTGCTCATCGTTTTTTTCTGGCACAGCGTGTCCATGTCCGCCATGAGCTGTGCCTGGTGCGGCATTGTATCGCTGCTTGTTACCAAAACGGCCTCCGGACATGCGTCTACTTGGCCCTCGTCCTCTTTCCTTGCCAGTCGAATGGCTCCGTAGCTCGTTGCGCTTCTTCATCTCCTGTTCGTACTCCTCCTCACTCAAATCTCTGGCAATTCTTCTTTCGAAACCAGACGTGGTTTTATATCCTTTTCCCGAAGAGGACGAAGAGGGCGACGAAGATGGAGATTTCGATTCTTCGCCATCTCTTCTCCTGCCACCTGCGCCGCTCCCGACAGAGTTCTTCCTCCTCAGTATCTTAACAGGAGAACCCGGATTGTGAACTTTTTCATCATTCTCTTCCTCTTTCTCCTTCTCTGCTGCCGCTGCCTTCTCGTCTACTTTCTTCCCGTGAATCAATGTCATATCGAACGTGGTTTCGTTCACTGCAGCTTTCGTCAATTTCTTCTCGATTTCCAGCTGTTTCGCCAACGTATCGACAGGCCTTGCATTTCCAAAAGGATTCGGCTTTGGATGCGCAGCCGCCCTCACTGGAGGTCTGGAGATCGAATTGGCTCTACTGCTCTTCTTCGACGCATCCACCTTCAGCTCCAGCTTCCGTGCTATTTCTGCTGTGTTTTCCGATGTTATTGGGATTTCCGGAACTAGAACCGGCTTGGCATTCCCGAAGGGATTGACCTTTGGTTGTGCATAGTGGGGCTCGTCGTCTGGTTTGGAGGCCAGGTCGAGGACCTTGGCGATTTCTTTTGTACTTTCAGAGATGATTGGTATCTCCGGAATGACAACAGGTTTAGCGTTTCCGAACGGGTTCACCTTAGGTTTATTTGGCTGTGTATTGGTTGTTGTGATAGGTGTCGGGCTCGATTGCCTCTTCAATCGTTGTTCTCTCTGTTCTTTGTGCTCATCCTCGATTCTTTTGTCTTCCAGATCTTCGTCAAAATTCAGATCATGATTGAACTGCAAGATCGCCTGGAACTCGTTGGAGGAGGCCGAGTCGATGATGATCCTCGATCTCTCGATATTGATTCCGTTCCACTTCAAAACCTTCTGCATGTCTTGCGGCATGCACAGGAAGACAAACGCGATCTTCTTCTTGTGGGCCGGGTCGGACGGGTCGAGCAAGACATGACATTTTTCCAACTTAGTGTATCTCGACTCGAACAACTCCTTGATCAATTGGCGGGTGCAGAAGGGTGGCACGTTGTCAAAGACAATGATGTTCGAGTTCTTGTAATTGAGCGATTGTCCTCCTCTGGGCATCGCTGAGCTTCTCCATGATGCTCCGCCGCCGCCGCCCGGCTCGTGGAAGCCGTCGTTGCGGCCTTCTCGCATGCCGAAGCCGTTGTGGCTTCGTTCAAAGAGGTTGCTCTTGCTGCCGCTGTTTCCGAACGGCGACGGTGCCGCCGGCTTAAACGGGTTCGAGTTCAACGTGCTTGTGATATCGAAGTCGTCCTCGATCCAAGAAGGCGTACCCAGACTAGGGTCCGCCATGAACTCGGTCAACGACATTTTCTTTGTGCCTGTTTGCATTACGTCCGTCACACGGAGGGGGGAAGATGATGGCATCAACGTCCATGTTAGTAATCCGAGGATTGCGCAGAGTGAAATGCATACGACGAGCCCAGGACGCCGGACACGCTTATCCGGCTCCCGGCTCCATCGCAGTGCACACCACTCCTGTATTCCGCTGGCAACATACCCATTTTTGCTTGTATTCCCGACTGCAGAAAACTCGACAAAGTACTGGTCTCCACAGCAATGCTAATCGCAGGTGCTTCTTAGCGCTCGTGGCTATACTGGAGAGCTTCAAGCGGTCCTCCTGTACTGTCTGGCGCAGGCTGCAAACATTCCCGCCGTCGTGGTGCAGTCTGTTATTGTCTTGCAGGCCCAGCATCGACAGAGAACAGAAACGGCGACAACGCTTACCCGGCCGCCACCGCCACCTCCGCCGCCGTCCCCGGACTGTCTTTTTCTCGGACGGTCTCGCCACACCGGCACAGGTTCGGCTCTTCCGTTGGGAGCGGAAAGAGCAATCGTAGGAAGAGCAGGCTTGCCCAGCGGCAGATAACAAATCTGGCACAGCAGAGTAGAGCAGAGCCGGAAGTACGAAGACGTGTCCGGGTGATAGTAGAGGCGGAGCCTCGAGCCCTCCAAACCTCCCAGCCGTGATCCGGGTGTGCGGGCACGGCCTGCCCGCCGGCCGACCTGTCGTCGGAACACACCTACTGGCGTGTCTACATCTATCAGTTGCTGGCAACCGATGTGCAACTTCCCGTCTTTACGGATGTGCCGGTGCCTTTGTACCCCTCCATGGTGCCCTGCGTCTCTGTCTTCCGGCGTCCCGGCGTTCTGCTGAGCCTCCCCACTTGCCATATTTGGTGTTGGGTGGGTCGATCGGCGCAACACACCATTAGGGTTGCCCCGTTGCCCCTTTTGGACCTTCCTCTTTTGGCGTCCGACTGGTCCCCCCCGAGGGGCACTTGTGGAGGGATGGAGGCAGGAGAAGAGAAGAGGAGGTAGGCAGGG